>PGTU02014208.1:0-33162 GCA_002896215.2 Cicer echinospermum
AGAGATTTCCTCCCTAGTTTATTCTTGTCCATAATTAGGTTTTTACCAATCTTGTCATCTATAGTTGTTTGTGTCATTGGATGAACATTTATGTATTTTCGTCTCGCTGAGATTATTAAAATTATTCTTGTCAATAAGGTTTTTAAAACATTCTGTGCATGCATAAGTTCTTGTATGTGCATGGATTATACATTAGGTCATGTTTCGTCCTACCCTAGACTTATTCTGCCATTCAGGTTTTTACCAATCTTTCATGCAATAGTTCATTTGTTCATTTGATTAACATTTAAGTCTTTTTCGTCTCCCTGGTTTATTCTAGTCAATTAAGGATTTTTAACTAATCTGTTGTTCATCCATATTGTGTTTTGTGTCAATTAAATGAACTTATAGGTATTTCGCGTCCCAAGCTTTTCTTGTCAATTAGGTTTTTAACAATCTTGTGGCATCAATTGTTCATTTGTGTCATTGGAGTTAACATTTAGGTCATTTTCGTCCTCCTGGCATTCTTGTCAAATTCCAGGTTTTTACCCATTCTTGTGCATTCAAAGTATTTGTGGTATTGGATTACATTTTGGTCCATCTTTTCGTCCCTAGCTTATTCTTAGTCCATTAGGGTTTACCATTGTGCTATCAAGTTCACTGTGATCTTGATGAAATTTCGAGTGTCTATTATCTTGCCTCCTGGTTATTCTTGTCCAATTATGGTTTTAACCATCTTTGTGAGTCAATAAGTTTCATCTTGTGTAATTGGTTACATTTAGCGTCATTTTTCCCTACCTGATTATTCTGCAATTAAGTTTTTAACCATCTTCTCATCAATATGTTCTTTTGGTTATTGATTAACAATTTTAGTAATTTTTCCTACCCTAGGTTTAATTTCTTGCCAATTAGGGTTTTTACAACTTGTGGCATCCTATAGTGTGTTTGGTCTTCTAATTGAAACTTAGTCATGTTGTCCGCCTCTAGCTTGTCTTTCCAATTAGGTTTTAACCATCTGTGCAGCATAAGTTCATTGTGTCATTGGATACATTTAGTTATTTCGCCTCCTAGGTTTTTTCTTGTCAATTAGGGTTTTTTTAAACCAATCTTATGCATGCAATAAGTTCATTTGTGTCATTGATTACATTTTAGTCTTTTTCTCCTACCTAGTTTATTCTTCCAACTTACAGGAATTTTATCCAATTTGTGGCATGCAATAAGTTTATTTGTGTCATTGGTTTACTATTTAGTCCTTTTCGTCTCCCTATAGGTTATCTAGTCCAATTAGGGTTTTTCCATTGTTGACCCAATAGGTGTTTTGTTGTCTTATGAACATTTAGGTCATTTGCTCCTCCCTACTTCTTCTTCCAATTAAGGTTTTTATTATTTTGTTTCAATAATTCGTTGTTCATTGAGACATTTAGGTATTTCGTCCCTCGTTTTTTCTGTCATTAAGTTTTTACCAATCTTGTGCATCAATATCGTCATTTTGTGTTTGGATTAACATCTTAGTTATGTTTCGTCCTCCTAGGTTATTCTTGTCCAGTTAGGGTTTTTTCACAATCTTGTGTTGCAATAGTTTCATTTGTGCATAGGATGAACATTTATGTCATTTTCGCCTCCTAGGACTTGATTCTTGTCAATTAGGATTTTTACCAATCTTGTGCTCCAATATGTTCATTTGGGTCATTGAATTAACATTTAGGTCTTTTGTCCTCTCCTAGGTTTATTCTTTCCATTAGGGTTTTCTAACCAATCTTTTGCATCCCTATGGTTGTTTGTGTCATTGTAAACATTTATGATTTTTCGTCCTCCCTAACTATTCTTGTCCAATAAGGTTTTAAAACAATCTGCAATGCAATAAGTTCCTTGTGTCATTGATTAACCTTAGTCATTTTCGCCTCTAGACTTATTCTTGTCCAATTTAAGGTTTTTAACAATGTTGTGCATTGCATAAGTTCATTTGTGCATTGGATAACATTCAAGTCTTTCGTCTCCCTAAGATTTATTTCAGTCCATTAGGGTTTTTAACTATTGTTCATCCAATTGTGTGTTTGTGTCATGGATACCATTTAGGTCTTTCGTCGTTTCCCTATTTATTCTTGTCAATAGGGTTTTTAACCATCTTGTATCAATATGTTTCATTTTGGTGTATTGGATTAACATTGTATGTCTTTTCGCTCCTCTAGGTTATTCTTGTCCAATAGGGTTTTAGCCAATCTTATGCATGCAATAGTTTTCATTGTCTGTGCATTGTTAACATTTAGGTTATTTTCGTACCTACCTAGACTATTCTTGTCAATTAATTTTAACAAATCTGTGATGCAATAAGTTCATTTGCTGTCATTGGATAACACATTTATCTATTTCGTCCTTCCTGGTTGTCTAGTCCATTAGGTTTTTAACTCAATCTTGTTTCATCCAAAGGTGTGTTTGTGGTGCATTGATGAACATTTAGTGTCATTTTTTCGCCTCATGATTTTCTTCTCAATTAAGGTTTTTAACCATCTTGTTCATCGCAATAAGTTCGTTTTGTTTGATACATTTAGGTCATTTCGTACTCCCTAGGCTCTTCTTGTCCAATTAAGGTTTTTTAACATCTTGTATCAAAGTTCATTTGTGCATTGCGTTAATCTTTAGGTTCATTTTCTCCTGCTAGGCTTATTCTTGGTCCAATTAGGGTTTTTTTGTGTTGATTTTGATCTTTGATTCCTAATTTTGACATAATAATAATTCAACAATGTTCATACAATACATGATAAATCTATATTTGAATTGAGCAAGATTTCAGAACCATAATCCAATCCTACACACTTGGATCAAATTGCTTGGAACACAAGAAATCAACAAAGTTGAATTCTGACTATGTAAATCGATTGGGAATCGATTTCATAACAAGGGTGTAAGGAAATCTTAAGTGTTTGTAAATGTGAAATCGTTAGGCAATCGATTAGCTTCATTAAAATGAAAACTGCACAACGTCAGTAGCACTCTGATTTGGAGAGTAATCGATTGAGAATCGATTGAACTTTCACAAATTAAACCTGATGGTAAACACATCGATTGGTAAATCGATTGGATAAGTCACAGTAGCACTCCAGTGCTGAGGGAATCGATTGGCAAATCGATTGACAAAGTATCATTTGAAAAATGACCTACCTGTGACAAATACAATCGATTGGACAATCTATTGTTGAAATTTTAATCTGATATAGTTTGTTGCAATCGATTGGGAAATGATTGAACTAAACACCAGGTAAGAACTTTTCAGGAACATGCTACCAAAGCGATTGACAAGTCGATTGACATCAAAATAACTGAGTCACTGTTTTGAATTAAAATCGATTGGCAAATCGATTGACATTAAAACTGAGTCACTTTTGAATCCAATCGATTGGCAAATCGATTGACATCAAATACTGAGTCACTGTTTGAATCCAATCGATTGACAAATCGATTGACATCAAAAAACTGAGCCACTGTTTTTGAACACAATCGATTGGCAAATCGATTGAAATAACTTTTTGAAAACACAGTGAACTCTGAGATTGTGACCAAATCGACTCTGTGTTTTTATACATCGACTATGAGATTTGGCAAATCGATTGAGTAATCGATTGAAATTACTTTTATTGAAACAGTTTCCCAGAAATCGATTAGGAATCGATTTATACAAGTCTGGAAATGTCTACTGAAAAGTGTTGCTTTTAAGAATCGATTGGTAAATCGATTAGCTTGTAAGTTTCAAGATTAAAGAAAAACAAGACTCCGATAATCGATTGGCAAATCGATTTAGCACCTTTTATAACTTTACAAAATCGATTGGGAAATCGATTTCGTAGTTGGTTTTTCAGAAACTATATAAACTGTCTTTCAATCTTTATTCAAATAACAATTCATAACTTTCATAATTTCTATAAGCTCTTAACTGTTCATAACAACAAACTAACAACTTCATATTGCTCATGAACTTGAGTATAAGATGTAGAGAAATTCAATAGATTATAGATATGTTATCAATCTAAGAGAAATGATAATGTGCTCATGAACAATCCTTGAGTATCAGATCGTGAGGAGCAACTTCATAAGATTAAGACTCTTTTGTTTTACATTTTTATTCATTTGTAATAAATTCTTTGAAAGAATAGGACACAAGAAAAGCCAGCTTGAAAGCTGGTGGCTACCTTCTTGTTGAGAGGGCTCAAAAGAAAGAGTCGTACTTTGATTCTGTGAATAGGCTGCTGAGTGTCTACAAGGATCAGAGGGTATTCAATAGGAAAGACATAATTAGAGATTGATAGGTTTCAGGGAGGAAACTGGAAAATCTTTGTAATATGATTCTTTCTATTGAAGGAGAAGAAAATCTAAATCCGATTGGATTTCAGGACTGGCGTAGTTGTCGTTGACAACCGAACCGGATAAATCTCTGTGTCTTCTTCTCTAACTCTCTCTCTTTAATTTTCTATATTGCTAACTTGCATGCCTCAAATTTAAATTCCGCTGTGCACTTGATGCTGAATTAATTTTGTACGAAAACTGATATATTTTCTTGTTATTCGCGAGGTCATTAATATCAACAATTGGCCTTAGAGCCTAACTTCTTGAGAGGTAACACTTATAAGAAGATGGCCTCGACTAAGTTCTGGGAGAGCGCTTCGTTACACGTCCACCAGCTTTCAACGGTACATGCCTACATGTACTGGAAGCAAAGAATGCTAATATTCCTGAAAGCAGTGGCATAGACATCCTTGACGTGTTGAAAACGGTCCATACATTCCACATTTGCAGGAACGAATGACTCAATGATTCTCAAGCCTAGAGCCGACTGGTCCGAGAAGACAAAAGAAGGTTGGTTTCAATGCGAAGGCGAAGAACATCATCACCATCACGTCCGCCCTATGTGCAGAAGAGTTCTTTAGAGTGTCCAATTGCAAGTCAGCAAAAGAGATGTGGGACATCCTCCAAGAAACGCACGAAGGTACTACTGATGTTAAGAGAGCTCGCGTGAATACGCTCATGCACGAATATGAATTATTTAGCATGAAGAAAGAAGAGTCAATCAGTGATTTGCAAACCAGATTCACACACATTGTTAACAACCTGCATGCACTAGGAAAATATGTGGATAACGAACAGCAGATTGGAAAGATTATGAGATGTTTAACCAGAGAATGGCAGCCCAAAATTACCGCAATAGCTGAGTCTAAAGATCTAGCAAAGATGACGACAGCAACATTATTTGGAAAATTAAGGGAACATGAAATGGAATTACATCGACTGGATGAATCAGAAATGGAAAATAGGAAAAAGAAAGGTTTATCTCTGAAGGTTCAAGAAAATCAATCAAAAACTGAATCCGATAGCTGCTCAAATGAATCCAGCAGTGACAATGAAGAACCAGAAATCGGACTGCTTGTCAAGAAATTTAAGAAATTTCTGAAGAAGAAAGATAACAAATTCAGAAAACCATCCAGCTCCAAGACTAGTGACAACAAGCAAATTACATGCTATGAATGTGGTAAGATTGGTCACATAAAGTCAGAATGCTACAAATTGCAGAACAAAAATAAAGCTGCAAAATCAAAAGGCAAAGAACCAGTCACCAAAACAAAGAAGGCGTATATTGCTTGGAACGATAACGATGAATCCTCTGCCTCTTCGGATGAAGAAGAAGCCAATATGTGTCTCATGGCAAATTCAGATTCAAAATCAGAAAATGAGGTTAGTTCACAATCTAATCCAACCTATGATGAACTTCAAGAAGCTTCAATGAATTGCATGATGATTATGTGAACTCCATAAAACAGTTGTTAAGCACAAAGAAAATGCTTGAACAAATGAATGTTGAGCATAAAGAAATTGAAAATTTATGTGAACAACTGAAAAAGGATTCACAAGAAAAATCTGCAAAGTGCATTGAACTTGAAAATACTGTTGCATCATTAAAATCTGATTTGTTAAAGTTTGCTAATAGTAAAGATAAACTGAATGTCATACTTAGCAATCAAAGACATGTTCATGAAAAATCTGGTTTAGGATATACACCAAATATGCATGTTAAAAGGAATAAAAATAGATATGGTATTGGTTATATGCAAACCAGAAGTGTCAAACATGGTCAAAAATCTGCTATTGCTAAGAGTATGTATGATATCTTTACTAAGCCAAATCATCATTCATCCTTTAATGGCAAGTGTCATTTCTGTTGCAGAAATGGACATTTTGTGTCAAATTGCAAGTTTAAAAAATTAGCCAATAAGGGATGGAAGCAAATTTGGACAGCAAAGAAATCTGTGTTTGACACTAACCAAACAGGACCCAATTTAGATTGGGGACCTAAAACAAATTCTGATTTTGTTTTGCAGGTGTGCTTGACATCCACTAAGCACTCATGGTATTTGGATAGCGGATGTTCGAAGCACATGACAGGGGACAAATCCAAATTCCTGTCCTTGACATTAAAGGAAGGAGGCTTTGTCAAATACGGAGACAACAATAGAGGAAAAATTATTGGAATTGGTGACATAGGCAATGAGTCAACTACAGTGATTAAGAATGTATTATATGTTGAAGGACTCAAGCATAACTTGCTAAGCATAAGTCAGCTTTGTGATAAAGGCTTTCAAGTAAGCTTCTCATCCCAATCATGCATCATTGAACATAAGGATGACAAAAACATAAAGCTGATTGGTAACAGAATTAACAACATCTACATGTTGGATTTCAATTCAGTACCAAGTGCTGTATGTTGCTTGTTATCAAACCAAGATGAAACATGGTTGTGGCATAAACGCATTGCTCATATTCATATTAATCACTTGAATAAGCTTGTTAGCAAACAGCTAGTAATAGGACTCCCCAATAGGAAGTTTTCTAAGGATAGGTTGTGTGATTCATGTGAGAAGAGTAAACTGGTTAAGACTCCATTTCCCTCTATAGATTTGGTTAGAACAAATAGAGTTTTACAACTAGTTCACATGGACCTCTTTGGACCTGCCCAAGTTAAGAGTTTAGGTGGAAACCTGTATGGATATGTGCTGGTTGATGATTATTCTAGATTCACATGGACTTACTTTTTAGCTCATAAAAGTGATACATTCTCTGTTTTCAAAAAGTTTGCTGCTTTAGTACAAAATGAGAATGATTTGAAAATTGTTTCAATAAAAAGTGATCATGGAGGTGAACTCCAAAATGATCTTTTTCAAAATTATTGTGAATCAAATGGAATCAACCACATCTATTCAGCCCCTAGGACACCACAGCAGAATGGGGTAGTGGAGAGGAAAAATAGATCCCTAGAAGAGTTAGCTAGGACCATGCTTAAGGACTCCAACCTACCTAAGTACTTTTGGGCAGATGCAATTAGTACAGCCACTCATATTGTGAATAGAGTACTGATTAGACCACTTCTTAAGAAAACACCCTATGAGCTTTACAAGGGTAGAAAACCAAACCTGTCCTACTTTAGAATCTTTGGTTGTAAGTGATTTGTTTTGAACAATGGCAAGGAACACCTAGGAAAGTTTGACCCTAAGGCAGATGAAGGAATCTTTCTAGGATACTCCCAAACTAGTAAAGCCTATAAAATCTACAACAAAAGAACAAAAACCATAGAAGAGTCAGTTCATGTAAAATTTGATGAATCTTTTACAGAAAACTTGAACAAAACTCCTTCTAAGGTTAATGATATTTTGGATGATGTTGTAGAATCTGAACCCCTAGAACAACCTATAGCTGATCCTCCAACTAGTGCAGACCTGTAGAACCTATAGAAACCAGTGAGTTACCTAAGGAATGGAGATTCAATAGAAACCACCCCTTAGACAACATCATAGGTGACATTTCTAGAGGTGTGTCAACTAGAGGAAACCTTAGAGAGTTCTGTAACCTCACAGCCTTTGTGTCTCAGATTGAACCTAAGAACATTAAGGAAGCCCTTTTAGATAGTGAGTGGATACTTGCTATGCAAGAGGAGTTAAACCAGTTTGAGAGAAACAAGGTGTGGAGTTTAGTACCTAGGCCAGAGGGTAAGCATGTAATAGGTACCAGGTGGGTGTTCAGAAATAAGTTAGATGAGAATGGTGTGATAACTAGGAATAAGGCCAGATTAGTTGCAAAGGGTTATAGTCAAGAGGAGGGAATAGATTTTGATGAAACCTATACCCCTGTAGCTAGACTAGAAGCCATAAGAATTTTATTGGCTTATGCATGTATCATGGACTTCAATCTATATCAAATGGATGTGAAGAGTGCATTTCTCAATGGAGACCTACAAGAGGAAGTTTTTGTGAGTCAAACACCAGGTTTTGAAAATCCAGATTTTCCTAACCATGTGTATAAACTCTCAAAGGCCCTCTATGGGTTGAAACAAGCTCCAAGAGCTTGGTATGAGAAACTCAGCACTTTCCTCATTCAACAAAATTTTTCAAGAGGAAATGTTGATAAGACACTCTTTACAAAAACTACTGAAAATGATATCTTGCTGGTCCAAATTTATGTTGATGACATAATATTTGGAACAACAAATGATAAACTTTGCAAAGAATTTGAAAACTTAATGAAAGGTAAATTTGAAATGTCAATGATGGGTGAACTGTCATATTTCTTGGGATTTCAAATTAACCAAAGCAAGCAAGGCATTTTCATTAGTCAATCCAAATGTTGTTCTGATTTGATAAAGAAATTTAACTTTGATAAACTTAAGTCCATTGATACACCCATGAGTCAAGGAAATTTCTTAGACCGAGATGAGATAGGTAAACCTGTAGATGTAACTAGATTTCGTGGTATGATTGGATCTCTGCTCTACCTTACAGCAAGCCGACCAGGAAAATCCATGAAGCAAGGACAATGGATTTTCCTTATTTTGATAATGTCGAGTTCACTTTTCAGGATCACCTCAGATTCCATGGACTTGAGAACTTTCTTTCGTCTACACTTGACTGTTACCCTAGGCTGATCAGGGAATTCTACTCATCTTTCAAGTTAACTGAAGAAGGTTTCACTGCTCAAGTCAAAGGGAAGAAGATTGCTATGTCTTTCGACGATTTCTCTACCTTATCAGGATTGCCTTTTTACGGCAAGTCCATTGATGGAAGTTCAGAAGCTGACACTGCTGACCAAGGTTGGGAAGAGTCTATGGATAGACACACAGCAGTTAAAGACCTGATGGTCGATGGGTTCGTTGAATCGGTTTCACTGCCCATTGGTCAAATGAAGGTCCAACATAGAATGTTGATGTATGCTTTGACTCGTATGTTAGTGCCAAGATCAGGAAATCACGCAGTAGTCCAGAAGTTGGACATACTACTGCTATGGGGATTATCTAAGGAATTAAGGATGAGCTGGACTTGGATAGTGCTCAGGCACATGTTGGAAGCATCGCAGACTAAGCTCATGCTACCTTATCCGCAACTGATCACCAAGATTCTCAAACACTTCAAGGTTTCTTTGGTAAATGAAGAATCTGTCAAGACCACCCTGATTTTTGGAGAATCAATTGTGAATCAGATGCAATTGAAAAGGGTGCAAGGAATTTGGATAAGATCACAGCCTGCAGCTGAACCAGCACAGCCTCCACCTCCACTTCCGCCTCAAACTGAAACTGTCCTTGCTACTCCTGCTTTTGTTGTTAAAATTTTGGAATTTATTGAAGCTCAAATGGCACACAATGCCAAGGTGATCGAATCACAGTCCAGTTTGGAAGCATCTTTGAAGACTCTACAAACATCCTTGAACACGGTTGCTCAGGATGTGGCTGCGATTCAGACTCACTTAGGTATCAAGTTGTCGTTTGAAGACATTGCAGACATTGGTCGCCAAGCAGCTGAGGAACCAAACCCAGATCCCCTAGTTAACCCTGAGACTCACGAAGAGGAGACACCTGCTGAGGGTAATACAGCGGTCTCAACCCCTTCCTTAGATAATAGTGAGGACCAGCCTAGATTAGGAGATTAGGTTTTAGGATCTGTGCTGTTTTGCCATGTCTTGATGTATTCTTGTGATTTTGTTTAATGCATATGACAGTTTATTCCATCTCTATGAATTCATTTGATATGTTCATAAATTGCTATGATTGTTTTGATTTTTTTTACTCTGATACACAAGTTAAATGGTTTCAACCCCAATGCTTATGTTCTTTAACATAGGGGGAGGAATTATTTTCTGCCTTTTTGCCTTAACTGACAAAGGGGGAGAAAAATTATAACTTGATGCTTATAATGTTCTGATATTTTTTTCTGATAGTTTAAATATATGCTCTGACACTTGTTAATTAATATATGAATTAATATATGTTGTATTGATATGATCTGCTCATATGATCTGATCTGATATGCTCTGATCTGATCTAACAACAATAATTTTATGATGCTATTAAATGAAGTTAATAATATGTCTGAAAATGCTCAAGTTACAATTGTATGAATTGTACATTATGCCAAAAAGGGGGAGATTGTTGGATTTTGATCCTTTGATTCCTAATTTTGACATAATTAATAATTCAACAATGTTCATACAATACATGATAAATCTAATATTTGAATTGAGCAAGATTTCAGGAACCATAATCCAATCCTACACACTTGGATCAAATTGCTTGGAACACAAGAAATCAACAAAAGTTGAATTCTGACTATGTAAATCGATTGGGAAATCGATTTCATAACAAGGGTGTAAGGAAATCTTAAGTGTTTGTAAATGTGAAATCGATTAGGCAATCGATTAGCTTCATTAAAAATGAAAACTGCACAAGTCAGTAGCACTCTGATTTGGAGAGTAATCGATTGAGAAATCGATTGAACATTTCACAAATTAAACCTGATGGTAACACATCGATTGGTAAATCGATTGGATAAGTCACAGTAGCACTCCAGTGCTGAGGGAATCGATTGGCAAATCGATTGACAAAGTATCATTTGAAAAATGACCTCACCTGTGACAAATACAATCGATTGGACAATCTATTGTTGAAATTTTCAATTCTGATATAGTTTGGTTGCAATCGATTGGGAAATCGATTGAACTAAACACCAGGTAAGAACTTTTCAGGAACATGCTACCAAAGCGATTGACAAGTCGATTGACATCAAATAACTGAGTCACTGTTTTGAATTAAATCGATTGGCAAATCGATTGACATTAAAACTGAGTCACTGTTTTGAATCCAATCGATTGGCAAATCGATTGACATCAAATAACTGAGTCACTGTTTTGAATCCAATCGATTGACAAATCGATTGACATCAAAAAACTGAGCCACTGTTTTGAACACAATCGATTGGCAAATCGATTGAAATAAACTTTTTGAAAACACAGTGAACTCTGAGATTGTGACCAAATCGACTCTGTGTTTTTATACATCGACTATGAGATTTGGCAAATCGATTGAGTAATCGATTGAAATTACTTTTATTGAAACAGTTTCCCAGAAATCGATTAGGAAATCGATTTATACAAGTCTGGACATGTTCTACTGAAAAGTGTTGCTTTTAAAGAATCGATTGGTAAATCGATTAGCTTGTATAGTTTCAAGATTAAAGAAAAACAAGACTCGCGATAATCGATTGGCAAATCGATTTAGCACCTTTTATAACTTTACAAAATCGATTGGGAAATCGATTTCGTAGTTGGTTTTTCAGAAACTATATAAACTGTCTTTCAATCTTTATTCAAATAACAATTCATAACTTTCATAATTTCTCATAATGCTCTTAACTGTTCATAACAACAAACTAACAACTTCATAATTGTGATTATAGATTTCAATACGTTTTGTTGACAATCTAAGAGAAATGATAATGTGCTCATGAACAATCCTTGAGTATACAGATTCGTGAGGAGCAACATTCATAAAGATTGAAGACTCTTTTGTTTTACATTTTTTATTCATTCTGTAATAAATCTTTGAAAGGAATAGGACGCAAGAAAAGCCAGCTTGAAGCTGGTGGCTACCTTCTTGATTGAGAGGGCTCAATAAGAAAGAGTCGTACTTTGATTCTGTGATAGGCTGCTGAGTGTCTACAAGGATCAGAGGGTATTCAATAGGAAAGACATAATTAGAGATTGATAGGTTTCAGGGAGGAAACTGGAAAATCTTTGTAATTGATTCTTTCTATTGAAGGAGAAGAAAATCTAAAATCCGATTGGATTTTCAGGACTGGACGTAGGTTGTCGTTGACAACCGGACCAGGATAAATCTCTGTGTCTTCTTCTCTAACTCTCTCTCTTTAATTTTCTATATTGCTAACTTTGCATGCCTCAAAATTTAAATTCCGCTGTGCACTTGATGCTGATTAATTTTGTGACGAAAACTGATATATTTTCTGTTATTGCGAGGTCATTAATATCAACAATTGGCCTTAGAGCCTAACTTCTTGAGAGGTAACACTTATAAGAAGATGGCCTCGACTGACGTTCTGGGAGAAGGCGCTTCGTTAGCACGTCCACCAGCTTTCAACGGTACAGCCTACATGTACTGGAAGCAAAGAATGCTAATATTCCTAGAAGCAAGTGGCATAGACATCCTTGACGCTGTTGAAAACGGTCCATACATTCCCAAGATTGCAGGAACGAATGACTCAATGATTCTCAAGCCTAGAGCCGACTGGTCCGATGAAGACAAAAAGAAGGTTGGTTTCAATGCGAAGGCGAAGAACATCATCACGTCCGCCCTATGTGCAGAAGAGTTCTTTAGAGTGTCCAATTGCAAGTCAGCAAAAGAGATGTGGGACATCCTCCAAGAAACGCACGAAGGAACTACTGATGTTAAGAGAGCTCGCGTGAATACGCTCATGCACGAATATGAATTATTTAGCATGAAGAAAGAAGAGTCAATCAGTGATTTACAAACCAGATTCACACACATTGTTAACAACCTGCATGCACTAGGAAAATATGTGGATAACGAACAGCAGATTGG
Source organism: Cicer echinospermum (assembly GCA_002896215.2). Lineage (NCBI taxonomy): Eukaryota > Viridiplantae > Streptophyta > Magnoliopsida > Fabales > Fabaceae > Cicer > Cicer echinospermum. The sequence continues at coordinate 12,899 of PGTU02014208.1, forward strand.
AAAGATTATGAGATGTTTAACCAGAGAATGGCAGCCCAAAATTACCGCAATAGCTGAGTCTAAAGACCTAGCAAAGATGACGACAGCAACATTATTTGGAAAATTAAGGGAACATGAAATGGAATTACATCGACTGGATGAATCAGAAATGGAAAATAGGAAAAAGAAAGGTTTATCTCTGAAGGTTCAAGCAAATCAATCAAAAACTGAATCCGATAGCTGCTCAAATGAATCCAGCAGTGACAATGAAGAACCAGAAATCGGACTGCTTGTCAAGAAATTTAGGAAATTTCTGAAGAAGAAAGATAACAAATTCAGAAAACCATCCAGCTCCAAGACTAGTGACAACAAGCAAATTACATGCTATGAATGTGAAGATTGGTCACATAAAGTCAGAATGCTACAAATTGCAGAACAAAAATAAAGCTGCAAAATCAAAAGGCAAAGAACCAGTCACCAAAACAAAGAAGGCGTATATTGCTTGGAACGATAACGATGAATCCTCTGCCTCTTCGGATGAAGAAGAAGCCAATATGTGTCTCATGGCAAATTCAGATTCAAAATCAGAAAATGAGGTTAGTTCACAATCTAATCCAACCTATGATGAACTTCAAGAAGCTTTCAATTAAGGTTTTTAACCAATCTTGTGCATGCAATAAGTTCATTTGTGTCATTGGATTAACATTTTAGTCCTTTTCGTCCTCCCAAGGTTTAGTCTAGTCCAATTAGAGTTTTTTAACCAATCTTGTTCATCCAATAGGTGTGTTTGTGTCATTGGATGAACATTTAGGTCATTTTCGTCCTCCCTAGAATTATTCTTCTCCAATTAAGGTTTTTAACCAATCTTGTTCATGCAATAAGTTCGTTTGTGTCATTGGATGAACATTTAGGTCATTTTCGTACTCCCTAGGCTTCTTCTTGTCCAATTAAGGTTTTTAACCAATCTTGTGCATCCAATATGTTCATTTGTGTCATTGGATTAACATTTAGGTCATTTTCGTCCTCCCTAGGCTTATTCTTGTCCAATTAGGGTTTTTAACCAATCTTGTGCATCCAATAAGTTCATTTGTGTCATAGGATGAACATTTAGGTCATTTTCGTCCTCCCTAGGCTTATTCTTGTCCAATTAGGGGTTTTAACCAATCTTGTGCATCCAATATGTTCATTTGTGTCGTTGGATTAACATTTAGGTCATTTTCGTCCTCCCTAGGTTTATTCTTGTCCAATTAGGATTTTTAACCAATCTTGTGCATCCTATAGGTGTGTTTGTGTCATTGGATGAACATTTATGTGATTTTCGTCCTCCCTAGACTTATTCTTGTCCAATTAAGGTTTTTAAACAATCTTGTGCATCCAATAAGTTCATTTGTGTCATTGGATTAACATTTAGATCATTTTCGTCCTACCTAGACTTATTCTTGTCCAATTAAGGTTTTTAACCAATCTTGTGCATGCAATAAGTTCATTTGTGTCATTGGATTAACATTAAGTCCTTTTCGTCCTCCCTAGGTTTAGTCTAGTCCAATTAGGGTTTTTATCCAATCTTGTTGATCCAATAGGTGTGTTTGTGTCATTGGATGAACATTTAGGTCATTTTCGTCCTCCCTAGACTTATTCTTCTCCAATTAAGGTTTTTAACCAATCTTGTGCATGCAATAAGTTCATCGTTTGTGTCATTGGATGAACATTTAGGTCATTTTCGTCCTCCCTAGGCTTATTCTTGTCCAATTAGGGTTTTTAACCAATCTTGTGCATCCAATAAGTTCATTTGTGTCATTGGATTAACATTTAGGTCATTTTCGTCCTCCCTAGGCTTATTCTTGTCCAATTAGGGTTTTTTATCCAATCTTGTGCATGCAATAAGTTCATTTGTGTCATAGGATAAACATTTAGGTCATTTTCGTCCTCCCTAGGCTTATTCTTGTCCAATTAGGATTTTTAACCAATCTTGTGCATCCAATATGTAAGTTCATTTGTGTCATTGGATTAACATTTAGGTCATTTTCGTCCTCCCTAGTTTATTCTTGTCCAATTAGGGTTTTTAACCAATCTTGTGCATCCTCAATATAGGTGTGTTTGTGTCATTGGATGAACATTTAGGTCATTTTCGTCCTCCCTAGACTTATTCTTGTCCAATTAAGGTTTTTAAACCAATCTTGTGCATGCAATAAGTTCATTTGTGTCATTGATTAACATTTAGGTCATTTTCGTCCTACCTAGACTTATTCTTGTCCAATTAAGGTTTTTAAACCAATCTTGTGCATTGCAATAAGTTCATTTGTGTCATTGGATTAACATTTAGGTCATTTTCGTCCTCCCTAGGACTTTATTCTAGTGTCCATTAGGGTTTTTAACCAATCTTGTGCATCCAATAAGTTCATTTGTGTCATTGATGAACATTTAGGTCATTTTCGTCCTCCCTAGGTTTATTCTTGTCCCAATTAGGGTTTTTAACCAATCTTGTGCATCCAATATGTTCATTTGTGTCATTGGATGAACATTTAGGTCATTTTCGTCCTCCCTAGGCTTATTCTTGTCCAATTAGGGTTTTAACCAATCTTGTGCATCCAATAAGTTCATGTGTGTCATTGGATTAACATTTAGGTCATTTTCGTCCTCCCTAGACTTATTCTTGTCCAATTAGGGTTTTTAACCAATCTTGTGCATGCAATAAGTTCATTTGTGTCATTGGATAACATTTTAGTCCTTTTCGTCCTCCCTAGACTTTATTCTAGTCCAATTAGGGTTTTTAACCCAATCTTGTGCATCCAATAAGTTCATTTGTGTCATTGGATGAACATTTAGGTCATTTTCGTCCTCCCTAGACTTATTCTAGTCCAATTAGGGTTTTTAACCAATCTTGTGCATGCAATAAGTGTGTTTGTGTCATTGGGATTAACATTTAGGTCATTTCGTCCTCCCTAGGCTTTATTCTTGTCCAATTAAGGTTTTTAACCAATCTTGTGCATCCAATAAGTTCATTTGTGTCATTGGATGAACATTTAGGTCATTTTCGTCCTCCCTAGACTTATTCTTGTCCAATTAGGGTTTTTAACCAATCTTGTGCATCCAATAAGTTCATTTGTGTCATTGGATTAACATTTAGGTCATTTTCGTCCTCCCTAGGCTTATTCTTGTCCAATTAAGGTTTTTAACCAATCTTGTGCATCCAATAGTTGTTTGTGTCATTGGATGAACATTTAGGTCATTTTCGTCCTCCCTAGACTTATTCTTGTCCAATAAAGGTTTTTAACCAATCTTGTGCATGCAAATAAGTTCATTTGTGTCATTGGATGAACATTTAGGTCATTTTCGTCCTCCCTAGGTTTATTCTTGTCCAATTAGGGTTTTTAACCAATCTTGTGCATCCAATAAGTTCATTTGTGTCATTGGATGAACATTAGGTCATTTTCGTCCTCCCTAGACTTATTCTTGTCCAATTAGGGTTTTTAAACCAATCTTGTGCATCCAATAGTGTGTTTGTGTCATTGGATTAACATTTAGGTCATTTTCGTCCTCCCTAGACTTATTCTTGTCCAATTAGGGTTTTTAACCAATCTTGTGCATCCAATAAGTTCAATTTTGTGTCATTGGATGAACATTTAATGTCATTTCGTCCTCCCTAGACTATTCTTGTCCAATTAGGGTTTTTAACCAATCTTGTGCATGCAATAAGTGTGTTTGTGTCATTGATAACATTTAGGTCATTTTCGTCCTCCCTAGACTTATTCTTGTCCAATTAAGGTTTTTAACCCCAATCTTGTGCATGCAATAAGTTCATTTGTGTCATTGGATTAACATTTAGGTCATTTTCGTCCTCCCTAGGCTTATTCTTGTCCAATTAGGATTTTTAACCAATCTTGTGCATCCAATAAGTGTGTTTGTGTCATTGGATGAACATTTAGGTCATTTTCGTCCTCCCTAGCTTATTCTTGTCCAATTAGGTTTTAACCAATCTTGTGCATCCCAATAGTTCATTTGTGTCATTGGATTAACATTTAGGTCATTTTTGTCCTCCCTAGCTTATTCTTGTCCAATTAGGTTTTAACCAATCTTGTGAATCCAATAAGTCATTTTGTGTCATTGGATTAACATTTATAGGTCATTTTCGTCCTACCTAGACTTATTCTTGTCCCAATTAAGGTTTTTAAAACCATCTTGGCATCCAATATGTTTCGTTTGTGTAATTGGATTAACATTTAGGTAATTTTCGTCCTCCCTAGGTTAATTCTTGTCCAATTAGGGTTTTATAAACCAATCTTGTGCATCCTTAGGTGTGTTTGTGTCATTGCATGAACACTTAGGTCATTTTCCGTCCTCCCTATGATTTATTCTTGTCAATTAAGGTTTTTTAACGCAATCTTGTGCATCCATAAGTTGTTTGTGTCATTGGATGAACATTTAGGTCATTTTCGTCCTCCCTAGACTTATTCTTGTCCAATTAGGTTTTTAACCAATCTTGTGCATCAATAAGTTCATTTGTGTCATTGGATTAACATTTAGGTCATTTTCGTCCTCCCTAGACTTATTCTTGTCCAATTAGGGTTTTTAACCAATCTTGTGCATGCAATAAGTTCATTTGTGTCATTGGATTAACATTTAGGTCATTTTCGTCCTCCCTAGGTTTATTCTTGTCCAATTAGGGTTTTTAACCAATCTTGTGCATCCAATAAGTGTCATTTGTGTCATTGGATGAACATTTAGGTCATTTTCGTCCTCCCTAGGCTTATTCTTGTCCAATTAGGGTTTTTAACCAATCTTGTGCATCCAATAAGTTCATTTGTGTCATTGGATTAACATTTAGGTCATTTTCGTCCTCCCTAGGCTTATTCTTGTCCAATTAGGGTTTTTAACCAATCTTGTGCATCCAATAAGTTCATTTGTGTCATTGGATTAACATTTAGGTCATTTTCGTCCTCCCTAGGCTTATTCTTGTCCAATTAGGTTTTTAACCAATCTTGTGCATCCAATAAGTTCATTTGTGTCATTGGATTAACATTTAGGTCATTTTCGTCCTCCCTAGGCTTATTCTTGTCCAATTAGGTTTTTAACCAATCTTGTGCATCCAATAAGTTCATTTGTGTCATTGGATTAACATTTAGGTCATTTTCGTCCTCCCTAGGCTTATTCTTGTCCAATTAGGGTTTTTAACCAATCTTGTGCATCCAATATGTTCATTTGTGTCATTGGATTAACATTTAGGTCATTTTCGTCCTCCCTAGGTTATTCTTGTCCAATTAGGGTTTTTAACCAATCTTGTGCATCCAATAAGTTCATTTGTGTCATTGGATGATTAACATTTAGGTCATTTTCGTCCTCCCTAGGCTTATTCTTGTCCAATTAGGGTTTTTAACCAATCTTGTGCATCCAATAAGTTCATTTGTGTCATTGGATTAACATTTAGGTCATTTTCGTCCTCCCTAGGCTTATTCTTGTCCAATTAGGGTTTTTAACCAATCTTGTGCATCCAATAAGTTCATTTGTGTCATTGGATTAACATTTAGGTCATTTTCGTCCTCCCTAGGCTTATTCTTGTCCAATTAAGGTTTTTAACCAATCTTGTGCATCCAATAAGTTCATTTGTGTCATTGGATTAACATTTAGGTCATTTTCGTCCTCCCTAGGTTTATTCTTGTCCAATTAGGGTTTTTATCCAATAGGTCATTGGATGAACATTTAGGTCATCCCTCCCTAGGCTTATTCTTGTCCAATTAGGGTTTTTAACCAATCTTGTGCATGCAATAAGTTCATTTGTGTCATTGGATGAACATTTAGGTCATTTTCGTCCTCCCTAGGCTTATTCTTGTCCAATTAGGGTTTTTAACCAATCTTGTGCATCCAATAAGTTCATTTGTGTCATTGGATTAACATTTAGGTCATTTTCGTCCTCCCTAGGCTTATTCTTGTCCAATTAGGGTTTTTAACCAATCTTGTGCATCCAATAAGTTCATTTGTGTCATTGGATTAACATTTAGGTCATTTTCGTCCTCCCTAGGCTTATTCTTGTCCAATTAGGGTTTTTAACCAATCTTGTGCATCCAATAAGTTCATTTGTGTCATTGGATGAACATTTAGGTCATTTTCGTCCTCCCTAGGCTTATTCTTGTCCAATTAGGGTTTTTAACCAATCTTGTGCATCCAATAAGTTCATTTGTGTCATTGGATTAACATTTAGGTCATTTTCGTCCTCCTAGACTTATTCTTGTCCAATTAGGTTTTTAACCAATCTTGTGCATGCAATAAGTTCATTTGTGTCATTGGATGAACATTTAGGTCATTTTCGTCCTCCCTAGGTTTATTCTTGTCCAATTAGGGTTTTTAACCAATCTTGTGCATCCAATAAGTTCATTTGTGTCATTGGATTAACATTTAGGTCATTTTCGTCCTCCCTAGGCTTATTCTTGTCCAATTAGGGTTTTTAACCAATCTTGTGCATCCAATAAGTTCATTTGTGTCATTGGATTAACATTTAGGTCATTTTCGTCCTCCCTAGGCTTATTCTTGTCCAATTAGGGTTTTTAACCAATCTTGTGCATCCAATAAGTTCATTTGTGTCATTGGATTAACATTTAGGTCATTTTCGTCCTCCCTAGGCTTATTCTTGTCCAATTAGGTTTTTAACCAATCTTGTGCATCCAATAAGTTCATTTGTGTCATTGGATTAACATTTAGGTCATTTTCGTCCTCCCTAGACTTATTCTTGTCCAATTAGGTTTTTAACCAATCTTGTGCATCCAATAAGTTCATTTGTGTCATTGGATTAACATTTAGGTCATTTTCGTCCTCCCTAGGTTTATTCTTGTCCAATTAGGGTTTTTAACCAATCTTGTGCATCCAATAAGTTCATTTGTGTCATTGGATGAACATTTAGGTCATTTTCGTCCTCCCTAGGCTTATTCTTGTCCAATTAGGGTTTTTAACCAATCTTGTGCATCCAATAAGTTCATTTGTGTCATTGGATTAACATTTAGGTCATTTTCGTCCTCCCTAGGCTTATTCTTGTCCAATTAGGGTTTTTAACCAATCTTGTGCATCCAATATGTTCATTTGTGTCATTGGATTAACATTTAGGTCATTTTCGTCCTCCCTAGGCTTATTCTTGTCCAATTAGGTTTTTAACCAATCTTGTGCATGCAATAAGTTCATTTGTGTCATTGGATGAACATTTAGGTCATTTTCGTCCTCCCTAGGCTTATTCTTGTCCAATTAGGGTTTTTAACCAATCTTGTGCATCCAATAAGTTCATTTGTGTCATTGGATTAACATTTAGGTCATTTTCGTCCTCCCTAGGCTTATTCTTGTCCAATTAGGGTTTTTAACCAATCTTGTGCATCCAATAAGTTCATTTGTGTCATTGGATGAACATTTAGGTCATTTTCGTCCTCCCTAGGCTTATTCTTGTCCAATTAGGGTTTTTAACCAATCTTGTGCATCCAATAAGTTCATTTGTGTCATTGGATTAACATTTAGGTCATTTTCGTCCTCCCTAGGCTTATTCTTGTCCAATTAGGGTTTTTAACCAATCTTGTGCATCCAATAAGTTCATTTGTGTCATTGGATTAACATTTAGGTCATTTTCGTCCTCCCTAGGCTTATTCTTGTCCAATTAGGGTTTTTAACCAATCTTGTGCATCCAATAAGTTCATTTGTGTCATTGGATGAACATTTAGGTCATTTTCGTCCTCCCTAGGCTTATTCTTGTCCAATTAGGGTTTTTAACCAATCTTGTGCATCAATAAGTTCATTTGTGTCATTGGATTAACATTTAGGTCATTTTCGTCCTCCCTAGGCTTATTCTTGTCCAATTAGGGTTTTTAACCAATCTTGTGCATCCAATAAGTTCATTTGTGTCATTGGATGAACATTTAGGTCATTTTCGTCCTCCCTAGGCTTATTCTTGTCCAATTAGGGTTTTTAACCAATCTTGTGCATCCAATAAGTTCATTTGTGTCATTGGATTAACATTTAGGTCATTTTCGTCCTCCCTAGGCTTATTCTTGTCCAATTAGGGTTTTTAACCAATCTTGTGCATCCAATAAGTGTCATTTGTGTCATTGGATGAACATTTAGGTCATTTTCGTCCTCCCTAGGCTTATTCTTGTCCAATTAGGGTTTTTAACCAATCTTGTGCATCCAATAAGTTCATTTGTGTCATTGGATTAACATTTAGGTCATTTTCGTCCTCCCTAGGCTTATTCTTGTCCAATTAGGGTTTTTAACCAATCTTGTGCATCCAATAAGTTCATTTGTGTCATTGGATTAACATTTAGGTCATTTTCGTCCTCCCTAGGCTTATTCTTGTCCAATTAGGGTTTTTAACCAATCTTGTGCATCCAATAAGTTCATTTGTGTCATTGGATTAACATTTAGGTCATTTTCGTCCTCCCTAGGCTTATTCTTGTCCAATTAGGGTTTTTAACCAATCTTGTGCATCCAATAAGTTCATTTGTGTCATTGGATTAACATTTAGGTCATTTTCGTCCTCCCTAGCTTATTCTTGTCCAATTAGGGTTTTTAACCAATCTTGTGCATCCAATAAGTTCATTTGTGTCATTGGATGAACATTTAGGTCATTTTCGTCCTCCCTAGGCTTATTCTTGTCCAATTAGGGTTTTTAACCAATCTTGTGCATCCAATAAGTTCATTTGTGTCATTGGATTAACATTTAGGTCATTTTCGTCCTCCCTAGGCTTATTCTTGTCCAATTAGGGTTTTTAACCAATCTTGTGCATCCAATAAGTTCATTTGTGTCATTGGATTAACATTTAGGTCATTTTCGTCCTCCCTAGGCTTATTCTTGTCCAATTAGGGTTTTTAACCAATCTTGTGCATCAATAAGTTCATTTGTGTCATTGGATTAACATTTAGGTCATTTTCGTCCTCCCTAGGCTTATTCTTGTCCAATTAGGGTTTTTAACCAATCTTGTGCATCCAATAAGTTCATTTGTGTCATTGGATTAACATTTAGGTCATTTTCGTCCTCCCTAGGCTTATTCTTGTCCAATTAGGGTTTTTAACCAATCTTGTGCATCCAATAAGTTCATTTGTGTCATTGGATTAACATTTAGGTCATTTTCGTCCTCCCTAGGCTTTATTCTTGTCCAATTAGGGTTTTTAACCAATCTTGTGCATCCAATAAGTTCATTTGTGTCATTGGATTAACATTTAGGTCATTTTCGTCCTCCCTAGGCTTATTCTTGTCCAATTAGGGTTTTTAACCAATCTTGTGCATCCAATAAGTTCATTTGTGTCATTGGATTAACATTTAGGTCATTTTCGTCCTCCCTAGGCTTATTCTTGTCCAATTAGGGTTTTTAACCAATCTTGTGCATCCAATAAGTTCATTTGTGTCATTGGATGAACATTTAGGTCATTTTCGTCCTCCCTAGGCTTATTCTTGTCCAATTAGGGTTTTTAACCAATCTTGTGCATCCAATAAGTTCATTTGTGTCATTGGATTAACATTTAGGTCATTTTCGTCCTCCCTAGGCTTATTCTTGTCCAATTAGGGTTTTTAACCAATCTTGTGCATCCAATAAGTTCATTTGTGTCATTGGATGAACATTTAGGTCATTTTCGTCCTCCCTAGGTTATTCTTGTCCAATTAGGGTTTTTAACCAATCTTGTGCATCCAATAAGTTCATTTGTGTCATTGGATTAACATTTAGGTCATTTTCGTCCTCCCTAGGCTTATTCTTGTCCAATTAGGGTTTTTAACCAATCTTGTGCATCCAATAAGTTCATTTGTGTCATTGGATGAACATTTAGGTCATTTTCGTCCTCCCTAGGCTTATTCTTGTCCAATTAGGGTTTTTAACCAATCTTGTGCATCAATAAGTTCATTTGTGTCATTGGATTAACATTTAGGTCATTTTCGTCCTCCCTAGGCTTATTCTTGTCCAATTAGGGTTTTTAACCAATCTTGTGCATCCAATAAGTTCATTTGTGTCATTGGATGAACATTTAGGTCATTTTCGTCCTCCTAGGCTTATTCTTGTCCAATTAGGGTTTTTAACCAATCTTGTGCATCCAATAAGTTCATTTGTGTCATTGGATGAACATTTAGGTCATTTTCGTCCTCCCTAGGCTTATTCTTGTCCAATTAGGGTTTTTAACCAATCTTGTGCATCCAATAAGTTCATTTGTGTCATTGGATGAACATTTAGGTCATTTTCGTCCTCCCTAGGCTTATTCTTGTCCAATTAGGGTTTTTAACCAATCTTGTGCATCCAATAAGTTCATTTGTGTCATTGGATTAACATTTAGGTCATTTTCGTCCTCCTAGGCTTATTCTTGTCCAATTAGGGTTTTTAACCAATCTTGTGCATCCAATAGGTTCATTTGTGTCATTGGATGAACATTTAGGTCATTTTCGTCCTCCCTAGGCTTATACTTTGTCCAATTAGGATTTTTAACCAATCTTGTGCATCCAAATAAGTTCATTTGTGTCAACTGGATTACATTTAAGGTCATTTTCCGTCCTCCCTAGGCTTATTCTTGTCCAATTAGGGTTTTTGACATAATCTTGTGCATGCCAATAAGTTCATTTGTGTCATCAGAATTATACATATATAGTGTCATTTTCGTAACCCTCCTAGGCTTAATCTTGTCCAATTAAGGGTTTTGATTACCAATCTTGTGCTATTCACATAAGTTCATTTTGATTCATAGGATGAACATTTAGGTACATTTTCGTCCTACCCTAGGTTATTTCTTGTCCCAATTAAGGTTTTTTATTAACCAAACATCTTGTGCATCGGCGAATTAAAGTTCATTTGTGTCATAGGATGAACATTTAGGTCTATTTCGTCCTACGCTAGACTTAATTCTTGTCCCAATTAAGGTTTTAACCAATCTTGTGCATCCAATATGTTCATTTGTACTGTGTCATTGGTATTCAACATTGAGTCCATTTCGTCCTCCCTAGGTAGTCTAGTCAATTACGTTTTTATCCATTGTGATAGGTAATTGTGTCATTGGATGAAGCATTTAGGTCATTTTCGTCCTCCCTAGACTTATTCTTCTTCCAAATTAAGGTTTTTAACCTTATCTTGTTCATGCAATAAGTTCGTTTGTGTCATTGGATGAACATTTAGGTCATTTTCGTCCTACCTGTCCAATTAGGTTTTTAACCAATCTTGTATTCTATCTTTGTGTCATTGGTATTAAACATTAGGTCATTTTCGTCCTCTCTAGGCTTATTCTTGTATTAGGGTTTTTAACCTATCTTGTGCATCCAATAAGTTCATTTGTGTAATTGGATGAACATTTAGGTCATTTTCGTCCTCCCTAGGCTCTATTGTGTCCAATTAGGATTTTTAACCAATTCTTGTGCATCCAATAATGTCCAATTTGTGTCATTGGATGAACATTTAGGTCATTTAGTCGTCCTCCCTAAGCTTATTCTTGTCCATTAGGGTTTTTAACCAATCTTGTGCATCAAATAATGTTCATTTGTGTCATTGGATGAACATTTAGGTCATTCCTTCCTAGACTTATTCTTGTCCAATTAGGGTTTTAACCAATCTTGCTGGCTCCAATAGGTTAATGTTTGTGTCGTTGGAATTGAACATTTAGGTCATTTTTCGCCTCCCTAGGTTTAATCTCTAGTCCAATTAGGGTTTTTAAGACGCAATCTTTGTGCATCCTATAAGGTGGTGTTTATGTCATTGGAGAACATTATGGCATTTTCTGTCCTCCATAGACTTATTCTTGTCGCAATTAAGGATTTTTAACAATCTTGTGGCATCAATAAGTTCATTTGTGTCATTGGATTAACATTTAGGTCTTTCGTCCTAACCCTAGACTTATTCTTGTCAAATAGGTTTTTAACCAAATCTTGTGCAATGAATAAGTTCATTTGTGTCATTGGATGAACATTTTAAGTCCTTATTCGTCCTCCTCTAGGCCTTTATTCCTCCCCCTAGTCCTAATTAGGAGTTTTTAACTAATCTTGTTCATCCAATAGGTGTGTTTGTGTCATTGGACTGAAACATTGGCGTCACTTTTGGTCTCCCTAAGACTTATTCTTGTCCAATTAGGGTTTTTACCAATCTTGGTGCACTAATAAATAGTTCATTTGTGTCATTGGATTAGAACGTTAGGTCATTTTCGTCCTCGCTAGGCTTTTTCTTGTTCAGATAGGGTTTTTTAACCGAATCTTGTGCATCCAATAAAGTTCATTTGGGTGTATTGGATGAACATTTGGTCATTTTCGTCCTCCCTAGGTTATTCTGTCCTATTAGGGTTTTAACACAAGCTTGTGAATCCATAAGGTTGTGTTTGTGTCATTGGATGAAACATTTAGGTCATTATAGTGCTCCTCATAAGGCTTATTTTTGTCCAATTAAGTTTTTTAAACCAATCTTGTAATCATAAGTCATTTGTGTCATTGGACGAACATTTTAGGTCATTTTCGTCCTCCTAGGCTTATTCTTGTCCAATTAAGGTTTTTAAACAATCTTGTGCATAATAATAAGTTTCGTTTGTGTATTGGATTGAACATTTAGGTACATTTTCGTCCTCATCTAGGTTAATTTTGTCTAATTAGGGTTCTATAACCAATCTTGTGCATCCTTAGGTGTGTTTGTGTCATTGGATGAACACTTAGGTCATTTTCGTCCTCCCTATGAGTTATTCTTGTCCAATTAAGGTTTTTTAACGCAATCTTGTGCATCCATAACTTCATTTTGTGTAATGATTAACTATTTAGGTCCATTTTTCGTCCTCCCTAGCTCTTTATTCTTGTCCAATTAGGATTTTTACCAATCTTCTGTGCAACCAATAGTGTTCATTGTGTCGATTGGATTTAACATTTAAGTTCATTTTCGTCCTACGCCTAGACTTATTTCTTGTCCAATTTAAGGGTTTTAACCAATGTTGTGATGGCATATAATAGTTCATTTGTGCATCGGAAAACATTTAGGTCATTTTCGTCCTCCCTAGGATTATTCTTGTCCAATTAGGGTTTTTAAACCAATCTTGTGCATCCAATAGGTGTGTTTGTGTCGTTGGATGAACACATTTATGGTCCATTTTCATCCTCCCTAGACTTTTCATCTTGTCCATTAGGTTTTTAACCAATCTTGTGCCATGCAATAAGTTTCATTTGTGTCATTGGATGAACATTTTGGGTCAATTTTCGTCCTCGCCTAGGTTATTCTTAGTCCAATAGGGCTTATTAACCAATCTTGGCATCAATATAGTTCATTTGTGGTTGGGATAACATTTAGGTCATTTTTCGTCCTCCTACGGCTTATTCTTGTCCCTATTAGGAGTTTTTAAACCAATCTTGTGCATCCCAATAAGTTATTTTGTGTCACTGGATTGAACATTTAGCGTTCATTTTCGTCCTCACCTAGCTTATCTTGTCCAATTAGGGGGTTTTTTGAACCAATCTGGTGCATAATAAGTTCCAATTTGTGTCATATGGATAATAGGTTCATTTTCGTCCTCCCTAAGCTATATTCCTTGTCAATTAAGTGTTTTTATACCAATCTTGTGCATCAATAGTGTTTGTTTGTGTCATTGGATGAACATTTAGGTCAATTTTTCGTCCTCCCTAGCTTTATTCTTTCCAATTAGGGTTTTTAAACCAATCTTGTGCATGCAATAAGTTCATTTGTGTCATTGGATTGAACATTTAGGTAATTTTCGTCCTCTAGGTTCCTAGGTTAAACCTCTTGTGATCAATAGTGTAGTCTTTGGCATTTAGTCTTTTGGTTCAAAGCTATTTTGTCAAAAGTTTTACCATCTTGTTGCATGCAATAAGTTCATTTGTATCATTGGAGAAATTAGTCATTTCGTCCTCCTAGGTCTTATCCTATAGTCCAATTAGAGTTTGTTAAAACGCAATCTTGTGATAATCCAATAGATTATTGTTGTGTCATTGGAAATGAACATTTAGGTCAATTTCTGTCCTCGCCTAGAGCTTTTCCTTGTCGAATTAGGGTTTTTAACTCATCTTGTTGCATCAATAGTGTTTGTGTCATTGGTGAACATTTAGGTCATTTTCGTCCCTTCCCAGCTTCTCTTGTCCCAATTAACGGTTTTTAAACCAACTTGTGGCATCCAATATAGTTCATTTGTGTCATTGATTAGAACTTTAGGTCAATTTTCCGTCCTCCCTAGCTTATTCTTGTCCAATTAGGGTTTTTAACCAAATCTTGTGCTTCCAATAAGGTGGTGTTGTGTCATATGGATGAACCATTTAGTCATTTACGTCTCCTAGACCTTATTCTTGTCCAATTTAGGAGTTTTAACCAATGTTGGGCATCCAATGAGTGTGCATTTGTGTGCATTGGATGAACATTTAGGTATTTTCGTCGTCCCTAAACTATTCTTGTCCCATTAGGGTTTTTAAGCAATCCTTGTGCAGTAACATATGTTCATTTTTGTGTCAATTGGATAACATTTAGTCATTTTGTCCTCCTAGGCTTATTCTTGTCCAATTATGAGGTTTTTTAACCAATCTTTGTGCCATCAATAAGTTCATTTGTGTCAATTGGAAACATTTTGGTCATTAGTCCCCTAGAGCTATTCTTGTTCAATTAAAGGGTTTTTAACCAATCTTGTGGCATACCAATATAGTTCATTTGTGTTAATTGGAATGTAACATTTAGCGTCATTTTCGTCCTCCCTAGGTAATATTCTTGTCGAATTAGGTTTATTTTAACTAACCAAGTCTGTGTGCATCCAATAAGTTATGTTGTGTCATTGGTAACATTGTAGGTCATTTTCGTCCTCCTAGAATTATTCTTCGGTCCAATTAGGTTTTTAACAAATCTTGTGCATGCAATAAGTTCATTTGTGTCAATTGGATTGAACATTTAAGTCTTTTCGTCCTCGCCTAGGTTTATCCAAGTCCAATTGGGTTTTTTACCAATCTTGTGCATCCAATAGGCGTGTGTTTGTGTCATTGGATGAAACATTTTAGAGTCATTTTCGTCCTCCATAGACTTATTCTTGTCCAATTAGGGTTTTTAACCAATCTTGCATGCAATAAGGTTCTTTGTTGTCATGGATGAACATTTAGGTCATTTTCCGTCCTCACCTAGGTTTATTCTAGTCCTATTAGGGGGTATTTAACCAATCTTGGTGCATCCATAGGGTTCTTTGATGTCATTGGATTAAACATTTAGGTCATTTTTGTTCGCTCCCATAGACTTATTACTTGTCCATTAAGGGTTTTTAACCCAATCTTGTCATCGCAATAAGTTCATTTTGTGTCATTGGATTCGAAAATTTAAGTCATTTTCGCTCTACCTAGGCTTATTCTTGTTCCAATTAGGGTTTTTAACCAATCTTGTGCATGCATATAAGTTCATTTGTGATCGTGATTCAACATTTAGGTCATTTTCGTTCCTCCTCTAGTATTCTGGTCCAATTAGGGTTTTTAACCATTTGTGCATCCAATAGGTGGTGTTTGTGTCATTGGATGAAAATTTGCTCATTTTCTGTCCCTCCCTATGACTTATTCTTGTACAAGTATAGGGTTTTTAAACCAATCTTGTTGCATCAATAATAGTTCATTTGTTGTCTTGGATAACATTTAGGTACATTTTCGTCCCTCCCTAGCTATTCTTGTTCAATTAGGGTTTAAACCAATCTTTGCATCCAATATGTTCATTTGTGTTATGGATGAACATTTAGGTCATTTTCGTCCTCCCTAGGTTTATTCTTGTTCACTATAGGGTTTTTAACCAATCTTGTGCATCCATTAAGGTGTCAAGTTTGTGTCATTGGATAGAACAATTTGGTCATTTCATTGTCCTCCTAGGACTTTAATTCTTGTGCACAATTAGGTTTTTAAACCAATCTGGTGCATCGCAATAAAGTTCATTTGTGTCATTGATTTTGACACATTTAGGTCATTTTCTCCTCCTAGACTTATTCTTGTCCAATTAAGGGTTTTTAACGAATCTTGTGCATGCATATAAGTTCATTTGTGTCAGTTGGATGCATTTTAAGTCTTTCGTCCTGCTCTAGTTATTCGATGTCCAATTGGGTTTTTAACCAATCTTGTGCAATCCCAATAGGCTTGTGTTTGTGTACATGGATGAACATATTAGATACATTTTCGTCCTCTCCTAGACTTATTCTTGTTCCAATTAGGGTTTTAATACCAATCTGGTGCATAATAAGTTCAATTTGTGTCATGGATGAACTTTAGGTCATTATTCGTCCTCCTAGGCTTATTTCGTTGTTCCAATTAGGGTTTTTACGCAATCTTGGTGCATCCAAAGGTTTTTGTTGTGTCAATTGGATTAACATTTAGGTCATTTTCCGTCCTCCTAGTGCTTATTTTGTCCAATTAGGGTTTTTAAGCCAATCTTGTACAATCGCAATAAGTTCAATTGTGTCATTGGATTAACATTTGTATTTTCGTCCTACCGCTAGTTATATTCTGTCCAATTAAGGGTTTTTAAACCATCTTGTGGCCATCCAATAAGTGTGTTATGCATTGTGATTGTCATTTTGTCTCATTACTATCTCCATTATTTTAACCACTTTGTCACATATTTCTTGTTCGCACTTGGTCATTTCGCCCCTAGGACTTATTCTTGTCCAATTACGTTTTTAACCAAATCTTGTGCATCA
This sequence comes from Cicer echinospermum, assembly GCA_002896215.2. Lineage (NCBI taxonomy): Eukaryota > Viridiplantae > Streptophyta > Magnoliopsida > Fabales > Fabaceae > Cicer > Cicer echinospermum. The sequence continues at coordinate 29,498 of PGTU02014208.1, forward strand.
AATAAGTTCATTTGTGTCATTGGATTAACATTTAGGTCATTCGTGTCCTCCTAGCTTAATCTTGTCAATTAGGGTTTTTAACCATCTTGTGCATCAATAGTGTCATTTGTGTCATTGGATTTGAACACATTTAGGTCATTTTCGTCCCATCCGTAAGGCTTATTCTTGTCCAAATTAGGGTTTTAAACCAATCTGGTGCATCCAATAAGGTGTCATTTGGTATTGGATAACATTTTAGGCATTTCGTCTACCTAGACTTATTCTTGTCCAATTAGGTTAACACAATCTTGTGCCATGCATGTTCATTTGTGTCATTGGATGAACATTTGTCATTTTCGTCCTCCTTAGTTTATTCCGATTGTCAATTAGGGTTTTTAACCAATCTTGTGCATCCAATACGTGTATTGTGTCATTGGATGTAACATTTAGTCTTTTCGTCTCCCTAGGCTTATTGCTTGTCCAATTAAGGGTTATTTAACCAATTCTTGTGCATCAATAGTTTATTTGTGCTCATTGGTATGACATTAGGTCATTTTCGTCCTCCTAGACTTATTCGTGTCCAATTAAGGGTATTAAACCAATCCTTGGTGCATCACATAGGTTGTATTTGTGTCATTGGATTAACATTTAAGGTCATTTTGTCCCTCTCCTAGACTTATTTTGTCCAATTAGGGTTTTAAACCCAATCTTGTAGCATCCAATAGTTCATTTGTGTCATTGGATGACATTTAATGTATTTTCTCCTCTACCTAGGTTCTTTCTGTCCAATAGGGTTTTAACCAATCTTGTGCATTCAATAAGGTTCTTTGTGTCATCGGATTACATTTTAGGTCATTTTCGCCTCCCTAGGTCTTATTTTCTTGTCGCAATTAGGGTTTTAACCAATCTTGTGCATCCAATAAGGTGTGTTTGTGTCATTGGATGAACATTTAGGTCATTTTCATCTCCCGTTAGACCTTATTCTGTCCAATTTAGGGTTTTAAACACAATCTTTTGTGCATGCAAATAAGTTCTTTGTGTTCATTGGAATGAACATTTAGGTCAATTTTTCCGTCTCCTAGGCTTATTCTGTCCAATTAGAGGTTTTTAACTCCAATCTTGTGCATCGCAATAAAGTTTTGCATTTGTTCATTGGATTGACATTAGGTCATTTTCGTCTCCTAAGACTTATTCTTGTCAATTAGGGTTTTTAGAACCTTGTTGATCAATACTGATATAAGTTTATTTGTGTCTCATTGGATAACATTTAGGTCAATTTGTCCCTCCCTAGAACTTATTCTTGTCCAATTAAGGTATTTAAACACCAATCTTGTGCATCCAATAAAGTTATTTGTGTCATTGGTTGAACATTGTAGGATCATTTTCGTCCTACCTAGACTTATTCTTGTCCAATTAGGTTTTAACAATTCTTGTGCATGCAAATAAGTGTCATTTGTGTCATTGGATGAACATTTTAATCTTCGTCTCCCTAGGTTTATTCTAGTGCAATTGGTTTTTTAACAGCATCTTGTGTGCAACCAATAGGTGTGTTTGTGTCATTGTGAACATTTAGTGTATTTTCCGTCCTCCCTAGGACTTATTCTTGTCCTATTAGGGTTTTAAAGCCATGTTGTGCATGCAGTAGTTTCAATTTGTGTCATGGATGAACATTTTAGGTCATTTTCTTCCCTCCCTATGCTTATTCGTGTCAATTAGGGTATTTTAACCCAATCTTGTGCATCCAATAAGTTCATTTTGTGTAATTGGATTAACATTTTAGGTCATTTTTCATCCTCCTAAGACTTATTTTGTCCAATTAAGGGTTTTAACACAATCTTGTACATCCCATAGTTCATGTTGTGTCATTGGATGAAAAATTTAGGTCATTATTACGTCCTCCCCTATGACTTATTCTTGTCAATTAGGGTTTTTAACCGAATCTTGTGCATGCAATAAGTTAATCGTTGTGATCAATTGATGAACATTTAGGTCATTTTCGTCCTCCTAGGTTATTTCTGTCCCAATTAAGTTGTTTTTAACCAATCTTGTGCATCCATAGGTTGTGTTGTGTCATTGGATGAAATTTAGGTCTTTTATGTCCTCCATAGTACTTATTCTTGTCCAATTAAAGGTTTTTAACAACATCTTGTGCATGCAATAAGTCATTTGTGTCATTGGAGAACAATTTAGGTATTTTCGTCTCCCCTAGCTTATCTTGTCCAATTAGACGTTTTAACCAATCTTGTGCATATAATGTTCATTTGGTGTCATTGGATAGAACATTTAGGTCATTTTGTCCTCCCTAGGCTTATATTTGTCGAATTAGGAGTTTAACCAATCTTGTGCATCAATAGTTAGTTTGTGTCAACTGGTTACATTTAAGGTCATTTTCCGTCCTCCTGGCTTATTCTTGTCCAATTAGGTTTTTAATACATCTTGTGCTTGCCAATAGGTTATGTTGTGTGTCATCTGAGATGAACATTTAGTCATTTTCGTCCTCCTAGGACTTAATTTCTTGTCCAATTAGGGGTTTTTAAGCACAATCTTGGTGCATGCCAATAAGTTTCATTTGTGTCTTGGATGAATCATTTAGGTACATTTTTCGTCCTCCCTTAGGCTTATTCCTGTCCAATTAAGGTTTTTATACCAATCTTGATGCATGCATAAGTTCATTTGTGTCATTGGATTGAACAATTTAGGTCATTTTCGTCTCGCTAGACTTATTCTTCGTCCAATTAAGGGTATTTAACCAATCTTGTGCATGCCATAAGTTATTTGGCTGTCATTGGATTTACATTTAGGTCAATTTCGTCCTCCCTAGTCTTATTCTATGTCAATTAAAGGATTTTAAACCATCTTGTGATCCAATAGGTTGTTTGTGTCAATTGGTTGAAGCATTAGGTCATTTTCGTCCTCGCTAGACTTATTCTTTGTCGCCAATTAAGGTTTTAAAACCATCTTGTTCATGCAATAAGTTTCATTGGATGAATTTTAGTGTCATACTGTTACAGTCAATAGGTAACATTTGCACAAGGTTGCGTGAATTGATACTTGTCTTCTCCTCAGGGACTTTAATTCTTGTCCAATTAGGGTTTTTAAACCAATCGTTGTGCATCAATGGTTCTATTTGTGTCATTGGTATTAAACATTTAGGTCATTTTTCGTCCTCTCCTAAGGTTATTCTTGTCCCAATTACGTTTTAAACCCAAAACCATTGTGCATCCAATAGTTCATTTGTGTAATGGATTAACTTTAGGTCATTTTCGTCCTCCTAGCTTATTCTTTGTCCAATTAAGGATTTTAACCAATCTTGTGCAACATAATAGTGTGTTTGTGTCATTGGAATGAACATTTAGGTCATTTTCGTAGCCTCCCTAAAGCTTATTACCTTGTCCATTGGGTTTTTAAACGCAATCTGTGTGCAATCATAATAAGTTCTTTGTGTCCATTTGGATTGAACGTTTAGGTCATTTTCGTCCTCCCTAGACTTAATTCTTGTCGCATTAGGGTTTTTAACCAATCATTGTGCATCCATAGGTTGTTTGTGTCTTGGGATTTGAAATTTAGGTCTTTTCGCGTCCTCCCTAGAACTTATTCCTTGTCAATTAGGGTTTTTAACCATTCTTGGTGCATGCAATAAGTTTCAATTTGGTGTCATTGGATTGAAACATTTAGTCATTAATCGT
>PGTU02014212.1:0-10099 GCA_002896215.2 Cicer echinospermum
ATGTGCTTTGATATTTTGTGTTATGCCGGTCTGTGCTTTTGCATCTGATCGGTTGCAATGTAATCCTTGTCAGTTTTCTTGTACGCCCATTTGTGTCGTAATGTGGTTCCTGTTTTTGCTCTACCTTTAAAAGGTTGATCCTTATTGCTTGTTTAGCCTTATCTCCATCCCCTGCCTTTGCCACGTTCTTTGGTGGCTTTTGAGTTTTACGTATGAGCCACTTTTAGATTGTATCGAATATGTCTGGAGTGCCCAGTATTGACTGAATCTTCGACCTTCTTAGATGAACTTTTGTGTTTTTCACATTGTCCCTAAATTGATGCTTGCCTTAAAAATTATGCCTCTGTTCCTGCACGTTTTGATTGCCTTTCGTGGGCGCAAATTTGCAATTATGCAGTGTCATAAGGATTGCTACCTGGTTGATCCTGCCAGTATCATTACATGCTTGTTCAAAGATTAAGCCATGCATGTATAGTATGAACTAAATTCAGACCTGTGAAACTGCGAATGGCTCATTTAATCAGTTATGTTTGTTTTATGGTATCTACTACTCGGAATAACCGTAGTAACTCAAGCTAGATAGTGCAAACAAACCCCGACTTCTGGAAGATGCATTTATATAGATATAAAAGAGTCGACGCAGGCTCTCCTGTTGCTTTGAATGATTCATTGATAAACTCGTCGGATCGCACGGCCTTGTGCCGCGCGCAGCATTCAAATTGACTGCCCTATCAACTTTCAATGTAAGGATAGGTACCTAAGTGTGACGGTTGCGAGAATTATGGTTCGATCCGGAGGGGAGCCTGAGAAACGGCTACCACATCCAAGGAAAAGCGCAACGCCCAATTACCCAATCCTACACGGAGGTAGTGACAATAAATATACAATACCGGCTCATTGAGTCTGGTAATTGGATATGAGTACAATCTAAATCCCTAACGAGGATCCATTGGAGGAAGTCTGGTGCCAGCAGCCGCAGGTAATTCCAGCTCCAATAACGCTATATTTAAGTTTTGCAGTTAAAAAGCTCAGTGGACCTTGGTTGGCTGATCGGTCCGCTTTTGTGCACCGTTGGCTCGTCCCTTCTCCGCGCGATGCGCTCCTGGCCTTAATTGCCGGTCGTGCCATCCGTCGTGTACTTTTAAAAATTAGAGGTGCTCAAAGCAAGCCTACGCTCTGAGATACATTGCATGGGATAAACACCACAGGAATTTCTGATCCCATTTGTTGGCCTTCGATCGCAATAATGATTAACAGGGGACAGTCGGGCATATCGTATTTCAAGTCAGAAAAGGTGAAATTCTTCTGATTATGAAAGCGAACAACTGCGAAAGCATTTGCCAAGGATGTTTTCATTAATCCAAGAACGAAAATTGGGGCTCGAAGACGATCAATACCGTCCCCTGTCTCAACCATAAACGATGCCCGACCAGGTCAGCGGATTTGATTTTAGGACTCCGCTGGCACCTATGAAAATCAAAGTCTTTGGTTCGGGGGAGTATGTCGCAACTGAAAACTTTAAAGAATTGACGTACAGTGGCACCACCAGAGTGGAGCCTCGCTAACTTTGACTTCAACAAGGGGAATAAACTACCAGGTCCAGACATATAAGTATTGACAGACTGAGAGCTCATCTTGATTCTTATGGTGTGCTGGCTATGGCTTTCTAGCGGTGGAGCAGATCTGTCTTGGTAATCATTAACGAACGAGACCCAGCCTGCTAAAAGCTATCGTGAGGTAACCTCCACTGCCAGCTTCTTAAGGGACTATGCCGCTAGGCCACGAAGCTGAGGCAAAACATGTCTGTGATGCCCCTTAGATTGTTCTGGGCCGCACGCGCGTACCACTATGTATTCAACGTAGTCTAATGTAGCCTTGTGGCCGACAGGCCCGGTAATCTTTGAAATTTTCATCGTGATTGGGATAGTATCATTGCAATTGTGGTCTTAAACGAGGATTCCTAGTAAACGCGATGTCATTCAACTCGCGTTGATCTTCCCTTCCCTTTGTAACACACCGCCCGTCCGCTCCTACCATTGACATGGCCAGTGAAGTGTTCGGATGTGCGGCGACTGCGGTTCGCTGCCCGCGCGTTTGAGAAGTCCACTGAACCTTATCATTTAGAGAAGAGAGTCGTAACAAGTTCCGTAGGTACCTGCGGAAGGATCATTGTCGATTGCCTTAATTAGCAGAACCGGAATCATTTTTGATACCACAAAGGTTGCTTGTGATGAAACCTCGCCAACTCGGTTCGGAGGGGGACACCCAAGTGTGTATCTCTGCTGCGCCAAAACTCATAACCCCCGACGCTGAATGCGTCAAGGAATTAAAACTTTGTTATGTGCGGCAACCTGCTGGAACCGGAGACGGTTTTCGTCGCCGGGTCTGTTTTGACACATGAATATAGAATGGACCTCTGGCAACGATATCTAGGCTCTTTGCATCGTTTTGGGAAATCGTTAGCGATAGCTGGTTATTATCGTGTGTGATATTGCAGTAATCCCTTTGTGAGACCCTTCGGTCTTTGACGCAAGTTTGCTGCCCGAGAGTGCCGTCTTAGGTTGAGTGACTCTGTCCTGTGTTTACAGATCGAAGCCGGTATTGTCGGCATTTCTAGCTAGTTTGTGGGTTTCGATAATGATGTGCTTTCCGTAGCTTTTCTTGTTCTTCTCATGTTGTTGAAAATTGAGACCTTGTGAGGTTGCCATTATTTAGATGTGTGTTGTGTGTGGGTCGCATCTGGACCAATGCGATGCGCGGCCTCGTATTAATCTTTTGCCTCTGTTTTACCATTTGCGCTCCAATACGCTCGTGATGAGACTTCATTTCAGCGGGGCTACCCGTCTGTGAATTTATAGTCATTAGTCAATAAGCGAGAAAAGTAAGTTACTTAACTAAGGGTATTTCCTTCTTTAGTTAGTACTGCGAGGCGACCGGGATAATCCCACTCCAGAGGAATTCGTCGCCTTTTCGTCTGGTCTTTTTGTTCGAATTGTAGTTCTTGGAGATAGCTTTGTGTCTTTCTCAGCGGGGATTCGGCCCAAGTCCCCTGGCAAGGGTTTGGCGTCCGGATGTAGTGAGGACCCCATTGTTCTTCGGTATCTTGTCGCTTCTCAGTATCACGAAGTGTTGTGTTGCTGTTGTCTCGTCGCGAGTCGGGTGTTTGGGAATGCAGCCCCTAATCGGCGGTAAATTCCGTTCCAAGGCTATAATATTGGCGATGAGACGATAGGAACAAGTCACCGCGAGGGAAAGAATGAAAAGGACTTTGAAAAGAGTCAAAGCCTACGTGCCTTTGAGATTTGTCGGAGGAGCCGGATGGGCTGGCGATGTGTTCGGTCGGATGTGAACGGTTTCTTTGCCCGGTCCGCAACGACTCGGGACATTTCGACCGACAGCGGATTAGTGATTGTGCCCAATGCCTGGGCTGTGTCGAAAGATGCGCGCGGAGACGTCACTCATCACGATTGTGACGGCATCGCGCGCCCGTTTCGGCGTTGCTTCGACTGCAGCAGCTCCTGGCCGCCTGTGCTCCCCATCTCGACCGTCTTTGAAACACGGACCAAGGAGTCTGACATGTGCGAGTTCAACGGCATGGGATAAACCCGTAAGGCGCAAGGAAGCTGATGGTGGGTCCTCTTTGGTTGCCACCGCCGACCGACCGCCGATCTTACTGTGAAGTGATGTCGATTGAGAGAGCATACTTCGGACCCGAAAGATGGTGAACATGCCTGTAAGCGGGGGAAGCCGAGAGGAATCTCCCATCGGTGAGGCCCGCGACGATACTGACGTGCAATCGCTTCCGTTAACTTCGGGTAAGGCGAAAGACCTATCGAACGATCTCAGTAGCGTTCCCTCGACGTTCCCTCAGGCATTAGCTGGACCCGCAGGGCGGGGAAAGGTTTTTTTCATCGGGTAAAGCCAAGATTAGAGCATCGGGGCGCAACCCTCGACCTTCTCAAAACTTTAAACTAGGTAGGCGGTCCTGTGGCCGCTTTGTTGAGCCATGCCATGGAATCGTAAGAGTTCCAAGCATGCATTTGAGTAAGCAGAACTGCGGGATGTCGGAGTAACCGGCGAAGCTGGTACGGATTGCCCAGATCTGCGCCTAACCTTAGACCCACAAAGTGTGTGTTGTTCGTATTAAGCGGTGGGGAGCGATGTACTGTGTGTGTGTGTCATTTGGAATTCGAAATTCCGCTTAAGGTGTGAAATCATACACGTTCTTGGTGGTGTGTTGCCGAATCATAGCCCCGAATGAGATGACGCCTAAAGCCCTACGCGACTATACCCGCCGGTTGGGCAAGGCCAGGCCCGTATGAGTAGAGGCGCAGCCGGTCGCTGCAAAAAACCCGGGCGCGAGCGTGGGCGGGCAGTGGTCGGTGCAGATCCTTGGTTTAGTAGCACAATATTCAAAGAGCTTTGAAGCCGAAAGGTAAAGGTCTCCACATCTTCGCATCGTTAGTCTGATCTAAGGGCACGGGGAAGCCCGTCTGATTAGCGCATCTAACGCGTAACCGAAAGGGGAATCGGTTAAATTCCTGACCGACGTTGGTGTGCTGCCGCAACGTAGGAGCTCGGAGACGTATGCGGGGCCCCGGAAAGTAGTTACTTTTCTGTTTAACAGCCCTGCCCACCCTGAAACGGCTCAGCCGAGGATAGGGAATCCAAGCGGCTGGAAGAGCACCGCACCGTCGCGTGGTGTCTGCTGCGCCCCTGGCGCCCTTGAAAAATCCGGAGGATCCGAGTGCCTTCCAGCGGGGTCGACGTCATAACCGCATCAGGTCTTCCCAAGGTTAGACAGCCTCTGGTCAGATGGAGACAATGTAGCAAGGGAATCCGGCAAACATGGATCCTAACCTCGGGCGAAAAGGATTGGCTCTGAGGTCTGGGCACCGGGGTCCCATGTCCGAACCTGTCTGGCTGTGGTGCGACTGCTTGAGCTGCTCCCGCGGCAGAGAGCGGGTCGCGCGATGCCGTCGGGGAGGATGTAAACGGCCCTTCGGCCCACTTCCCCGGGGGCATCGAACAGTCAGCTCAGAACTTGGTACGGACAAGGAATCCGACTTTTAATAAAACAAAAGCATGCGATGGTCCCGCGATGTTGACGCAATGTGATTTCTGTTCCCAGTGCTCTGAATGTCAAAGTGAAGAAGATTCGAACCAACGCGCGCGCTAAACCCGCAATGGAAGTTATAATCATGACTCTCTTAAGGTAGCCAATGCCTCTCATCTAATTAGTGCACGCGGCACATGAATGGAATTAACGAGCTTCCCACCTTGTCCGATCTACTATCAGCGAAACCATCAGCCAAGGGGAACGGGCTTGCAGAATCAGCGGGAACAAGAGCCCTGTTGAGCTTGACTCTTAGTCCGACTTTTGTGAAAGTACTTTGAGAGGTGTAATAAGTGGAGCTGGAAAACAGCGAAAGTAATCAACATACCACTCTTTTAACGTATATTTTACCTTATCCGTGAATCGGAGCGGCTGCTGCCCCTCTTTTTTGATCCAAGCGACTTTCTTTGTTTTTTCAACCGGGCGAAGACTCCCCCCTTGTCAGGTGGGATTGCTGGGCCGCACATGTCTAAAAGATCTAACGACAGGTGTCACTAAGATGAGCTCCCAACGAGACAAAATCTCCGTTGGTGAACATAAAGGGTAACAAGCTCGTTTGATCTTTCTGGATTTCTCAGTATCTAATACGAACCGTCCGATAACCTGTGGCCTATCGATCCTTTTAGTTCCTCGGTAATTTGAAAGCTAGAGTGCTCAAGAAAAGTCCCAGGATAACTGCTGTGGCCAGCCAAGCGTTTCCATAAGCGACGTTCTTTTATGATTCCCTCCGCATGTCCGGCTCTTCTATCATCTGTGAGCAGCATCGAAATTCACCAAGTGATTGGATTGTTCAGCCACCTAATACGGAGAGCTGGGTTTAGACCTCGTGACGACAAGTTATGTTTTACCCTACTGCTGACAGTGTCGCATAGCTAATTCAACCGATACCTAGTACGAGAGGAAACGTTGATCTCGCACAATTTCATCGCGCTGGGTTCGAAAAGCCAGCATGGGCGCGAACGCGATACCTTGCGTTGATATGACTGAACCCTCTAAGTCAGGAATCGGGCTAGAGAAGCGATGCGTGTTGCGCCCGTCGTCGCTTGTACGGCCGGCACCAGCAGAATAGGGCCGTGGCCCCCAGAGGCACGTGCGTGGTGGCCTCGGTATGAGGCGTATAGTCCTTGCGGGACCACCCTTGAAACGCCAATTCCTAGTTGACGCCGAGCGGGTTAGATCTTTTGCAGACGATCTTAAATACGCGACGCCGGATATTGTAAGTGGCAGCTGAGTGGCCTTCGCTGCTCACGATCCACATGAGATTCAGCCCTAGTCGCTCGATGTCGTCCCTCCCCACCCAGATGGAGCCTTCTTCTGTTTACAATTGTCCATTTAGCGTTAGGCAATATAGCAAAATAGGCCCAAGGCTTATGCCCTCCCTCGAGGGGATTTGGGACCGGTGCCCGGTTCCTAGGCAATTCTTCCGGGCCGGACCTGGCTAGCGGACGTAGGTTATGGCAGAGATTTAACCGTACTGTGATTAAACCCTTGCCAGTGAAACACTCGACACACAGAGTGCGAAGCTCGTAAGCCATTGGTAGTTCGTGGACATTTTTGGCGAAAAACTTATCAACGTCCCTTGTCTAGGGAAGGCTCGTGGTCACCTGCGACGACAGTCGTCAGTCACGGTGCATTGACTTAGAACTTCATTCTCCAGGTCCGCGGACAGTACAGTGACTAGGGAACGGCGAGGCAAGCAAGTGCTGGCTCGGCCAGCACCCAGTACACAAGGTCCCTAGTCACAGGCAAGCAGCCTGCTGGTGGCTGCGCTGCCAACACCAGTCACAATCCCCAAGTCCCCAGGCAAGCAGGCTGCTGGCTGGCCTGCACCCGAGTGCACCGAGTCAGCTACTCGACGACCCAGCCACCAGTCCCCACGCACTCACGATGTCCCCCAGTCACCAGTCACGAGTTCTTGAGACATCACGACCCCCATCCACATCACCAGCCCCAGTCCCAGTCACCAGTCCCTAGTCCCAGTCCCCAGTCACCATTCTACCAGGTCACCAGTCTACCAGCTCACCAGTCACCATGTTCACCAGTCGCGTCTCGGACGAGCCCCCAGTCACCAGTCACCAGTCGCGCACTCACGACGTCCCCCAGTCCACCCAGTCGCGACTCACGAGGCCCCCAGGTCACTCAGTCCCATCACCAGTCCACACGAGTCTCCCAGTCCACCAGCCCCCCGATCCCCAGTCGACCCAGTTCCCCAGTCACCAGTCACCATCACCATGTCACCAGTTCACCATCACGAGGCCCCCAGTCACCAGTCAACCAGTCCCCAGTCCCCAGTTCCCCAAGTCCCGCCAGTCCCCAGTCCCCCACGTCCCAGTCCCCAGTCACCATTCACCAGTCACGATCAGCAGCCCCCAGTCCCACGAGCCCCAGTCACCCCAGTCACGAGCTTCGCGACTCACGCAGCCCCTAGTCACGAGAGTCACTTCTCAGTAATAACCGCACAATCCCAAATTTGTTTTCAATGAATTTCTTAGAATGTCCATGTTATGTGTTCTCCTCATGATGCACAGTCCCATGTAATTTTAATCATTAATTATGTTTTTAATTTTTTTAATATTTTTAACATTATATTTTTAATATTTCTGCACTTTAAAAAATCTATAATTTAAATAATCCCTTTTCCAGAAAATTCCAATTTTTTGTGGGAATGTTATTAATTATTGACAACCTCCCTGTAAAATTTCAAGAAAAAATTCCAAGTCTAGGTACCTTTAACTCAAAATGTGCATGCCCATTATATAATTTTTAAAATTCCTTTGTCAAAAATTCCCTTTTTTGAGGATCATTATTATTAGGGTTGTATGAAATTTCGTGCAAAATTTCATGAAAAAAAATTCGATAGTCTAGGTCCCTCAAAATGGTTTTCTCCATATAGCCAAAAAAAGGGCCTCTCTTCTACAAAACTGTGAATAAAAACACTTAGACATTATATAGGGAGGTATGATAGTGCATCCTGGCGGGGCCAGATTTTTAGGCCACTCCTGACAAAAAAAAAATTTGAAGGATTGTGGCATGATAGCCAATATGTTTGCTATGTGAATTGACGACGGTGCTAGCAAAAATCAAAAATTTGCATCGAATGGGCAAAACCACCACGGCGCGGAGCACTTCGACCACACTACGAATGTAGCTGCTGGACGGGAACCGGCATTTTGTCTGTAGATGCTGGCGTAGCAACGGATCAAATTTTTCAATCGGATGTGGGTAAAACAAACGACGCGCGCGACAGACTACGACTACGACTACGACTAAGACCGTGACGTGCGCAGCAGCGCGTGTGTTGGCTTGCGTAGATTGTGGGCGCGCTTAAGCACGAATCCAAATTTATCTCTAATCGATTGTGATAAACAACACGCGCGCGGACGACTCACGACTACGACTACGATCTAAGACGTGGACGTGGCCAGCGCGCGTGCTGTATGGCTTGCCTAGTTTGAGTGCCTTCAGCCAACCGGAATCCAAATCTTCTCCAATCGGATGGGGTAAAAAACAAACACGCGCGCACACTTACGACTACGACTAACGACTAACCGTTACGGTGTGGCGCGCGCGCGTGTGTTGGCTTGCTAGTTGAGTGCCGTAGCAAACGGAATCCAAATTTTCAATCGATGTGGGTAAAACAACACGCGCGCGCGACGACACTACTACGACTACGACTACGACTAAGACGTGGACGTGGCGCGCGCGCGTGTGTTGGCTTGCTAGTTGAGTGCCGTAGCAACGGAATCCAAATTTTTCAATCGGATGTGGGTAAAACAACACGCGCGCGACGACTACGACTACGACTACGACTAAGACGTGGACGTGGCGCGCGCGCGTGTGTTGGCTTGCTATTGAGTGCCGTAGCAACGGAATCCAAATTTTCAATCGGATGTGGGTAAAACAACACGCGCGGACGAGTCTACGACTACGAGCTACTCTCGAAGCGCCCCAGTCTTCTAGTTGAGCTGTAGCACGGATCCAATTTTTCAATCGACAACTGTGTAGCGTAAACACGACGCGTGCGACGACTGTATGACGACTACGAGTCACCGAGTCTCACTAGTCCGACTAGGTGACACGTTGCTGCGCGGCGGAGCGTGTTTGGTGTAGGATAGTCGCGAGGCTCTGAGCCACTGGAATGAGCGAAACCTGTCCCCATCACCAGTCAGTCGCACTAGAGCCCCAGTCATAGTCACGAGTCGCGATCACTTGCATCACGCAGTCACCAGTCACGCAGAGGCCAGTCACAGAGCCGAGTCGCGACTCACCGAGTCACTCTTTGCATAGTCACCATCTGACTCAGTCATTGGGTCACAGCAACAGGGGCGCCGCAGTCCGACACAGTCACGCAATTCCCCAGTCGAGAGTCACCGAGATCACGAAGTCGGCGACTCACACGAGCCTTAAAACCCCAGCATCGCCCAGTGTCCACCAGTCACACATGAGCTCCACGCAGTAACTACACGAGATGCAAGACTCCACATCGATGTAGGCGACCACCTCGTACACAAGGGTAAAGAAGCTCATCTCGTTAGTTGTATATCCTGATTCCAGCTATAATCGACACATAAATTCGATTCGTTGTTCGAATGAAAGTTGTTTGTGCCTGATGTCCATGTATGTGTTGATTTACTGTATGCAAGTCTCGCTATGATCAAACTTTTTACAGCATAATATTTTTGAATAAAGACTTTAGTGAGAATTTTGTTGTACAATATTTTGTATTAGTTAATTCAAACTATATATGTGTTGTAATAATTTCTGTGGTGCGTAGCTATTAAGCCAAATCTGATTCATATTTAAAAGCAGAAGCCCTTCGCGTTCAGAAAATTCCAATTTTTGTGGGAAAGTGTTATTTATTATTGACAACGTCCCTGTAAAATTTCAAGAAAAAATTCCAAGTCTAGGTACCTTAACTCAAAAATGTGCCCCTTATATAATTTTTTAAAAATTCACCGTTTGTCAAAAAATTCCAAAATTTTT
>PGTU02014216.1:0-13609 GCA_002896215.2 Cicer echinospermum
AAATTCAGAAAGCTCAATGTTTCAAATGCCTACGCAACAAAAATAGATGCCTAAAATTATTAGGTTAATCTCGACCAGAAATACATGTTAGTTTAATGTCAAAAAACATGTTAAAGATAGTATTTATATTTATATATTTGAAAAGAATACACACCTTAGGTGATTTGAATGATTTAAGGCAGCTTTCAGGAAGGTTAAGTATCACAAGATTTTTGGGATTGAAATCATATGGTAAAGAGGATGATGGATATCCACTCCAGTCAAGCACTTTCAAGCTATTTGGTAGAATTTGAGGGCCTCTTGAAAATCTTGCACTTCTAATTATAAAGATTTTTAAGTTCTTCATCTGCCTGAAAGATTTTCCACTCCATTCCATTCCACCTCGCTATCTTTGTTCAAGTCAACAATTATAACTTCAATTGCATCAGTTCCCTTTCACTTTGAAATCATAATTTATAAAGTAAATGTTAGGACTTTGTCATCAACATACATGGAGAAATTCACAAATTATAAATCAGCGTCCTTTTCTGCGAATGGTAATAAAGTTTGTCAAACATTTTTAATTGATAATGGAGAAGAAACAATATTGGAAACTTATACATTAGTAAAAAATGTTTACAAAGTAGATATATTCTAACATACCTTATCTTCTTCCAAAACACTAACAATGTCCTCATCAAACCATAATCTACTGCTTCTACCAGGAATTAATGGTGATTCCTGCCTCGCGATTTCTCTTCCATGTCTTGAATTAAGTCATGCATTCTAACACAACCATTGCCATCAATTTTTATGAGAGATTTATGAGAGATTTGTTAGTCAGCACTTGAAGGCCATCTTCCGCATGAAAACCATGTTAGTATTTCTTTAACATAGCTCTTTTCGTAAGAATTGAAGAAACAAGCGATGTCAAGAAAAATGCCCTTCTCATCTACTTCCAAATCATCATAGCTAACTTTAAGTATGTTGTGTATAACTTTTTTCATATTTATCTAATGCTGATTTCCATACATCCAAACTTTTGCCAAACAAGTGAGAACCTATCACCTCCAAAGCCAATGGAAGACCATGACAATAATACTGCATGGTTGACAACATTAACATAATCTTGATCCATTTTTTTGTTTTTGAAGGCATGGCAACTAAACAATTCGAGAGCCTTTTCATGTTTTAGCTGTTTTACCTCAAATGACTTCACAATCCTGTGAGTGGATAACAAATGATTATCTCTTGTAGTGATTATAACTTTGCTGCCAGAGCCAAGCCAGTCACATCCTCCTAGTAGAGATGCCACTTCTAGCACTGCGGATTCTAGTGCAACTGGGGTTATCAGCAACATGTAAAGGAGTGCGATCAATCTTATTAGAGACTTCTTCAACGATATTCCTAAGAAATATGTATTCTGTTTGAGACCTACACATTATAGTAGTACAAGTGATTGGCAATCGAAGCTTTGAATTAATTCTTAGTTCTTAGTTTCATCTTAGTCAAAATTAATTAGAGTATATATGCAATTAGTTTATAGAAAAATCAATTTGTTAAGGACAATTAGTGAACTAATGAAGAAATTGACATAATACAAATTATTATCTCTATTTGCTGTGTTTTGTTCATGTAGTTCAAATCCTGGATAGAAGATGTGTCCACATTTAGGATATGTTTGGGAGTAGGCCTTTGGGGTTATGTCCATACCTTGGTATATATTTGAAATCTTACAATAATCAAAAGAATTACATGATAAATGGTCATATAGCATCTTAATTACACTTAATTTATCTTTAGAAACATTATATAGCTTCTTTAATTTG
Organism: Cicer echinospermum; assembly: GCA_002896215.2. NCBI lineage: Eukaryota > Viridiplantae > Streptophyta > Magnoliopsida > Fabales > Fabaceae > Cicer > Cicer echinospermum. The sequence continues at coordinate 1,809 of PGTU02014216.1, forward strand.
AAAAAAGAAAATAAGTCCTCTTAAATTGTCATATAACATCTTAATTACACTTAATTTATCTTTAGACATATTATATAGCTTCCTTAATTTTTTTTTAAAAAAAGAAGTCCTCTCACCCCTTTCTTTCCAAAACCCTCCATCTAGACGTATCTTTAGAGTTCGACAATACTCAAACAAAATTATCTCTTGAGGAAACACGTGGAAAATCGGAAGAAATAAAAATGACAAAGAGGTGTAGCATATATAACCTCATCTTATTTAGTTTTTAGTTTCTATATCCCATATTTTATGTTTTAAAATTCAAATTGAAATTGACAAAATACAATGTTGTTAAAGACAAATTTAATATCTCCAAAAAGTTTAACAAGAAAAAGAAGACCAAATTATAAAAATTAAAGAATTTTTTTAAAAATGAATCAACATTAAAATATTTTAATTTCCAAAAATATCTATGGTACACATTAAATACATCCACTTATTTTGATGTGCAAAATTCATTACTGTACAAATTTGCTAAATAGAATAATAAATTTTTTAAGGGAAAGAACAATAACACAATTTAGGAATTCAATAGAGAGAAGTTCTGGCGTCATGGTCATAATTTATGCTTCAGTATAGTTTAATTGTAATGTCCCTTACTCTTAAGATGCATGTGGTTTTATAGTGGACTTTCAATGAATTAATGATTTAGTTGTAAACTGCTATAGAAAAGTTTTAAACGACCAACTCTTTATAAAACCAATTACAAAACGGTATGCTATGTGGTAAAGAATTAACAAGGTAATTTTAATATTTCATAGATGATAGGCAAATACAAGATATAAAACAACTTTAAAGTTTTATGAGCTCATAAATCATCTCAATAGCAAAACTTTCAATACTTGAAATCTTATTATATACTTTTTGACAAAGAAACGGGTATACCTATAATTTTCCAAGTTCCAGCAACCTTTCCTAGACTAACATAATTCTTATTCTCTCCAAGAGACGATATAGTGTTCTTAGTTAGCTATCTGCCATGGATATCTGAAATATTGGCTAAGTTGATAGAGTACAAGCCATCATTGCTTTCTTCAGACGACACTGTGCTCATCATATTCTGCCTCAGGATGAATGCAGGTTTCTTTGGTGGAGGAAGGTCTACAATCTCACTATTAAGCATAGAAATTACAGCAGACATAATGTGTCTGTCTATGGAAAATTCTTGTACACACAGAAGCCCTATGTGTATGGACCTAAAGATACATTCATGATGAATAGGATCATATATTCTTGGATCTATAAGAGATGAAATATTGTCTTCTGTCCATTGTATCCAAGCCTAAATTGACAAGCCAAATATCAAACATTTGAGAAAGCTGAAGAACATCCAAGATTGGGTTAGTTAGATAAGATAATTTAAGATACTTACAAATCCTAAAAGGGTCAAAGAATCCTCGCAGTCATAGAAGCTTGAATTTCGTCTTCCACTAACAATCTCAAGAAGCAAAACTCTGAAGCTAAAAACATCAGATTTGTCAGAAAACAGTCCTTGCATTGCGTATTCTGTAGACATATAGCCACTACATTGAAATGCAAGACAATTTAATTTAATATCAAAGTACACTACTTTAACCTTGAACTAAGAAGGTATAGTGGTGTACTTAATAAGTTCCGACGACTCTTCTAGTATTTTCTTGATCTTCACTACCTCCAAAGATTCTGGCCATACCAAAGTCTGATATTTTTGGATTAAGCTCATTATCTAGCAAGATATTACTTGGCTTCAAATTTCTATGTATAATTTTTTTGCCTGAAATCTCTGTGAAGATAAAGCAATTCCCGAGCTATTCCTTCTATTATGCTAAAGCGTTTACTCCAATCAAGGATTTTACTTTCCGATGAATCTAATAAATGAAAAATTGAACTTTTGTTATTTTGAATCTAGTACTAATACAAGATAAGTTAAGTTGTGTCATTGGCTGTGAAACAATTGTTCATCGTTACAAAACATTTCCATATATGATGAATAGCGTTTAACCTCAAAACTTGAATTGGGTATGAAACAAATGGTACAGTGTCAAAGACTAACCAAAGAGAAATGCATCCAAACTTTTATTTGGCATGTACTCATATATCAACATCTTTTCCTCTCCTTCAACACAACAACCGAGAAGTCTTACAAGATTGCGGTGTTGAAGCTTAGAAATCACCACTACTTCATTCATGAATTCTTTTAGACTTTTTCCAGATGCTGTAGAAAGTCTTTTAACCGCAATTTCCTGACCACTAGGCAGTGCTCCCTAGAAGAGAAATTAAACAAATTTGTGCATGTACTCTTTTTACAACTTTGAAATATATCAGTATTATTTTCTACAACTTCATTTAATTAATATACCTTGTATACTGGTCCGAAACCACCCTGCCCAAGTTTGTTGGATGAATTGGAGTTGTTGGTCACAGTTGCAAGCTTTCCAAAATTAAATAGTAATAGCTCTTGGAGTTTAACTTGTGACAGTTCTCCAATTGTGTTGTCAAATTGGTTTCTTCCTGAATTATTTGAAAGCCACAAATTAGCAGGAGGAAGAAGCGTCAAACAATAAAAAATGGACTGATTTGAAATTGTTCAGTTAAAGAAAACAGAAACTAGTTAGCAGAAATAATTTAATTTTATAGAAAATTCTAAACATGTCTTTGTATGATTTGTATCGACAGTACTAATATGTAGAAAACTCTTCAGAGTATATGATATATTACCGTGGTGGTTAGATATTCTTCTCCACATGATATATGCACAAGCAAGAACTAAGACAGTTCCTGTTATCACTATTATAATAATGATGACCGGCTTGTTTCCCTCTTTATCTGCACCCAATGAATCGTGAGAAAAGGATAAACTCAGAAGTGTATGTATTCAATTTGTTGCACAAATAGTAACCAGCATAAAATGTTTACCAATTTCTGTGTAGGCTACACGGACATACAAGTCAAGTCCTCCATTTGAGAATTGTTGTATGTCAACTAGATTCCCAGTCCAAGACATACAACCAATGTCAGCATCATATGAATATGCAACACAAGAGCAATTCCCCAAACATTGGCTTCTGCATGTGTCTGGTGAAAGTGGGAGAGAAGACCCATCTGCAAAATCAGGAACTTTGACCATCTGTAGTTTCAAAAAATCATCAGCTTTACTCTCTGTACTTTTGTTATGAATGCTCTCTTTTTTACACTTTTGCAAAGGTTTCCTCCTAACACACCCTCCAATCCAATTTTGTCTATTCCATTCCTCTTTGTTCCTTGGCTCAAACCCTTGCAAACAGCTACATATTGGTGAGCTTTGTGAATTACAGCTAGCAAAAGTTCCACATACACCATAAACATCACATTCCATTTGATGACTATTCCATGTTACATTCCATTCTTTCTTCTTTTCATCCCACCATTTCTCTTCACAGTTTCCTTCTGAAGTCAGATTATAGATTATGAGACCAATTGTATCCTTTGTTGTTTCAAAGAAGGAACTGTCATCTCCAACATGTATATCATTGAGGTCATGAGTTTTCGTATATGGAAGCCCTGAAAAAATCTTACCATCCCATGGACTGGTGCGCCAATATGGTCGAGTTTTGTTCCAAATGAACACCTCAGTTATACTAAGTCGTTCAACACTTAAAGAGAAGTTTCCAATGGATGGATTAGAAGAGCTTTTCCATGATGTAAGTTTTACTTTCTCACCTGTAATTAGATACAAATCATGACATATTTAAGTTAAGAATGTATTAGAACTTCGTACATTTCAATGAGAACCGACAGTTGAGAAATGAACCCCCTCATTGCCATCTTTTCAGTGTTACCGTCTAATGTAGTAACGATTAAACAAATAATAGAATGACAAGACCCATCATGGTTCATTCATAACTAAATATTAGTGCATAATAATAATTGACTATATTTTATTAATTCCTAATAACTGATTATAGCATGCCATAATTTTTTAATTAAATACTTAAGCTACCAACCTGTTCTTTTGTTGGTAGTAAGTTTCATGTCTGGTAACTGTGTATTTGAAGGATGCTGAAAACTCTCCCATATAGTTCTACCTGTCGTGTCTTCAAGTATTACAAGGTTCCCTGAATCTAAAAGTTTGGAACTTGACTTGGTTGCGATGCTCGGCGCATTGGATGATGACCAAATCACTTCCTTCTTTCCATTCAGTATCACAAGATCATTGCCATCATCAGATATTGTAACAACACCAGAAGAATCATTCAGTGGTGTTTCTCTGTTGAGAACCCATAAGACTGTGAATTGTGGCTGCCACCAAATTCCGACATAGCGATTTGTAGAATTTTCAGGGCTGAAGAAGCCTAAGGTGAAGTTACCATTCTTGGATCTTAGAGTTTCAGAGTCCTTGATAAAATTAGTTGATGTTATGGTGTCTATGGCAACACTTACATTTAAAAAACTAAAATATAGCATAATGGAAATGAAGAACAGAAACATATTTGTGTAATAACTAAAACTTATTAGTTAGATGATTGCTTCTTGTTATGATAAATGATGACATTTAGTTTCCATAAGTAACTTCCTTTTAACTTGTTGATTATTGGGACTTCTTGGCCCGTTAATAGTCGACAAAACCGTTTGACGTGACTTTATAGGCGCGTATTGGAACTTTCATGCTACAGTTTATTATCATGGAGATTTTTCATGGTGGACTTCTGTTCAAAAATAACTCAGAAACTTTAACGACGATTAATTATACATTAGTCTTACTGAAAGTATAATTTAACCATTTTCCGCACTTTTACAATTAAAATGGTGATCTGATTTTTAAATAATTCATCATCGACCTATGATGGATCATTTATAAAGTTAGACCACAACAGCATCCGTCCGCCAGAAAATTATCTTAACATACTTTCTTTTATTATTTGTATTATGTTACATTTACAATATACTCTTTTATTACAAGACTCACATTAACTACAGTATTAAGAAAAGTAGTTTAGTTGTAGCAATAAATTTATAATAAAATATAATTACCCTTACATATGATATTACAAGACAAAAACAAAATTGTTTCTCAATTGTAAATTAAATAGGGTTATTTTTATGAAGAAATTATTAATGTATATGAATTTTGAAAATAATTTTATATTAAGCGATAAAAAAGAGTCTAAAAAATGAATCTTATAATAAAGAAGGGAAGGGAAAATAATATATTAGACAAGTACCAAGACATTGTGGATGCTGTCTAGTAATATTTACACAACATAGAGATAAGATCGACATGAAGCAATACTTTTCCTTTACAGATGAATGCCCCGTTAAAAGGTATTAATTCTAATATCAGGGAAAATAAGTTTGTCACTAACTTTTTTTCTTAAGAAAATACTATAGAGATCTTGCTTAAAAATAAATTGAAATTTGTGAATTAACAATATATATTTCTACTTATAAAAGAATAATAATAATATAATAATAAAATAATAATTATTATCTACTTCAGAGTTATAAGGTGTTTCTCAAACAAATGAAACATGTAATAAACAGATATTTCTTGTAAAAATGAGCAAATATTTGCTTGGAAAAAATGCATGAACTTAATTGAAAAACAAGAGTCATTAGAAAAGTATAGTCACGTGGTGGAAAAACAATGAATTATGTTGTAAGACCGCAGTATATTATTTCATTTGAGTCTCTCAAAAACAAAAATTAAATTGACTCAGTCACTATTACAATCTCGTGACTTATTCCATTGCATATTTTATTTATTTAAATTAGATTAAAATCCACACGTTGTACGAATAAATATAATTTTTTAAAATATTTTACAAATATTATACATATAATTTGATAATAACTTAAAAATTTCACGATTTGTCTTTAGAAAAAATATATCGGTAGTGATGCGTCAATGTTGCTATTACATTTTGATGTGTCGAAACATATTTTATATAAGCAAAAAACAATACTAAAAAATATTACTTGAGTAATAACCAATTTACTATATTGTACCAAAATAAAAATAATTAGCTATTATAAAATAAATTAAAAATATATTTTAATCTATAATCATACGAAAAAACATTCAATATTCATATACATACAAATTTCTTATAAGTCCATATCACAAGAGTAAATGAGATAAAAAAGAAAAAAGACGTGCTTGAAGTAATATAAATTGAATTTTAAAGAACTTTAAATTCAATAACGAATTGTTGGTCTATTATAAATGATATTCTCTCTATCTGGTTTGAATATATCATTTTAGTTATCTAATAAGTGACAGAGATATATTTATTTATTTATAGAACTCACTAAAAATAGCTATTTTTTATTAAAAGATTTATTTATTTATTTATTTCCTGATGATATATGTAATACTCAATTTGAGAGAAATTAAATGATGTAGAAACTAAAAATGTGAGATAGGGTTCTCATAACATGAATTATTTCTTATTTTTCATCTAAAAAAATCTTAGAGAGTTAATTGTTAAACTATTGACTCGATATGTCTAAAATGAAGGTGAAAAAGATATTGTAGGGTTCATCATATAATATAGTATAACTTATTCATATTATCATTGAAATTTAAGAGATGTGTATTAGTGTTAGAAACTTGTTTCAAATTTCAATTATAATCCGAAAATATACACTCGATACCACATAATATACTATGTAATGAAAGATAAGCACATTTTGAAAGAAAAAGTGATGTATTTAGACCAAATGTCAACAACAACAATTGATCACAAATATATCAAAATATATATAAATAAAATTAAAACTCAAAGATGTAAACTAAAAAAATATATGAGTTATCACACTTTTTGCTTATCTAAAAGGAAAAAAGTTTGAAAATATGTAATGAGCATACGAAGAGTTGCATATGGACCTAATCATATATGTCGTTGTCTTCCTATTTCCAGATAAAAATAACATGCGATATAAAATAACTTCCCTTAATTGTAGTTTGAGAAAACTTTAAAAAGACACAATATATTAATTGAGATTTAAAACTATAGGAAGAACTGTTACCAATAATGATGAAGGAACAATGAGTGTCGAATAACTAATATTTATTGTATTGTAATTTGTAACTTATGAAACATGAATAGTTCCACAAAATATTATATGCAAAAATAGTAATAGTAAAATATGTGTTAAACAAAAAAAAAAATGTGTTAAAGTAATGTGAATATAATAAGAAGGGTGAAAGAGTGCTTGTTAGAATATAAGAGTATATTTAATATATTAATAATAGAAATACCTCTTTTTATTGCAACAAGTCAAAAGACCAATCAGACCCAAATCCTTATACAACAAAAGGAAAGGAAAAGGGAGCCCGCATCGTCCACACCTATTTGCTTATCTTCATCGTTGCCTTAGAGGCTCCTCAAATCTGTATTTATATTTTATTGAATCTCAATTTCGAATCGGTAATTCCGGGTGCATGAATTCAGTAATTTAAGTTATCGGTCCAGCATTCGAAGCCCACAAATACAAAAAGCAAGCATCATACAAAAAGCAAGTCATCCTTTTCCGCCAAACACTCTTCTTCAATACTCAAACCTTAATTCTTCACACATTTCCACGTTTTAGAGTCAAAATTTTCATCTCTTCTATCCATTGGCATCATCAATGTGTATTCTTGTCATTGCAAAGGCAATGCAACTCAAAAGCTTTCTCATTGACATTTTGGTTTTTAAATTTTGAAGTTTAGTACTGGATTGTTTCAGATTTCTAGGATCTGGTATTGTTTTAAAAAATTAAACACTACGGATTCACACATCGATAGTGTTTAAAAAAAATATAACACTATCGATTCACACATCTGTAGGTTTAATACAATACATAATTGTTTGTTTTTTGCATGATTGAGTTAATTGTTGTTAAATATTTATGTTAGTTATGGTTGAGCTGAAGCTAAATTCAAACCATTTTCCAGCACCCGATTTGAAACTTGAGCCTGTTGCTCGAACCAAAGCCTGAGCGTTGAGAAATACCTAAGCTCATACTGAACTTGATAATAGGAGAAACATCTACAATTGAAACTAAATATGGCAGATCCATTGGTGATTGACATCGATGTTGAGATTAACTTCATTACTGAAATACATATAGTGTGAGATGATTTGATTGCTTGATTCGTCATCAGGAAACTATGTTAGGATTTTTAGTGGTAATTACGAAAATCTGACATAGTCACAAAGAGAAGAAAAACATTTTTGAGATTGAGTTGCGAAGAAAAGGATGGTGTGTATTCAAGAACCAATAATAATTGAAACACGAAGACACAAGATCTAAGAAAATGTGAATTTTCATTCATGTTGTGTGGTTATTCCTGCGACCAATAATTGAAATCTAGTGTTGTGTCAAAATCACATCATCCATGAGAGGGTTAAGATGTGAAATATTAGGTTAAGATGTCATATCAAATTTCTTTTATATTATAAGATAAGAATGTGAAATTTTGGTTAGATGTTTGAAAGGTATGTTTGACCTAATTTCTAAAAGTAATAAAAATATTTAAAAACTATTTTTATTATTTTCATAAATGTATATCAATGAAATGGTGTGTTAAGATATAAAATATTGCAGGTCCAATATACTTGTATTCATCTGGGAGTACACAAGGTTAATGGTGACAATATGAAAATGGTGTAGAAAATCGTCTTACACCTCTTGAATCAAAAGAAACATTCATTCCTCTTTCCAAAGAATATAGATACTCTATGAAGGGCCGCCACAAAGGTTTGTGACCACCTTATTGTGGCTGCCTAAGGCAGCCACAAATGGTCTACTTTGTGGCTTGTTTCCCCCCCTTCGTGAGGGCTTTTTACCCAACAAATTTGAGTTATGTGGGCTCATCAGAGAAAATAAGAATAATGTGCGAAAACTGGTATGTTGGTGTGTGTACAAGTGTAGAAAGTTGGTTATTTAATTATTTGGTCAGGAGTTCAATCCTTAATAGAGGTATATTTAAAAAAATATAATGTTAGAAATCATCCTTTAAATAAATTTCAATACTCTAGCGATAGTTCTGTTTACGTTTTATCGAAATAAAAGTATGTTTGAAGTATTTAGAAGGAGCAATATAAGCGTATTAATATAATATTAATTAGGTTGCTAAAATTTTTTTGTATTATTTTATTAACAACAATTTTGTTATATTCAATATTATTTTATTTTTTTTTAATCTCATCTACCGATTTATATTTATATCTAGAATTGTTATAAGACCATATATTTGATTAAAATAACATTTTAATCTTTTCATTTTATGTGAGTCATGTGAAGGCAATGGTTGATCGGAAAGTTGACTCAAAATAAAATGTTAAGAACATGGAGACTAAACAGAAAGAGATGGAGCAGTTTCAGAAATTAAATTGATGAGATTTGCGAGCTTGTCAGCTGATATAATTTCTAGAGCTTGTTTGGAGGCAATTATGTCAAGGAAAGAAAATATTCACAAAGCTTACAGATCTTTAAAAAACTCCTCTCCAAGATATATGTCAAGGAATTCGGACTATAGGTATGTGCAAGGTTGTTAGTAGTGAGCTCTAAAGCGTATTTTTGTAAGATCTACAATGTTTTTGAGTGAGAACACTGTTAAGCGAAGACAAATTGTTGAGGAACCCATATCTTTGAGCTCGTAGAGAAAGCGTGACTCATGGACAGCGCGCATGTCGCGAGCCTGACCTGCCATTAAAGTTGTTCGACCCATATTGTAAAAAGCATTTTTTGACCTCTTCACCTTTTTTATGTTCCGTTTCCATAGAAAAAGAGCCATGTGCGTGCAGGTTGAAGGCACACTTGGGACTCCGTTTTTTCAATGATGAATTGGTTCAACTTTGGAATTTAATACTTAAATAAATGAAATTCAATTTCATATTTCCTCTTATTATTTCTATAAATTCTTCTCATCTCTACAACTCTTTCAATCTTATATATATAAAACTCTCCTCAATCCTCTTCATGCAATTGCCTTCTGCCTTCACGATTACAACCATGTCTACATATGTTTGTGTTGCCTGCATTTGATTCTGTACCTCCAGAAGTAAGAAAATGTATAGGAAGCATAACTGATATAGGATGGAAACATGGTGTATTTGTTGATGGAGGAACCAGAAAAATAAAATGTAATTATTGTGGAAAAATATTTATTGGAGGAGTGTACAAACTGAAACATCATTTGAGTGGTACACAGCTCAACGGTATTGCATGTGATGTTGTACCTGATTATGTGAACAAACACATGTTTGAGCTTGTAATATCCTTGAAAGAAAAATCATTGAAGATATCAAAAGAGAATGATACATATAATGAAAAAGTAAAAGGAAAAAAGGTCATTAGAGGAGGATGAGAGTGCTACCCCTGCAAAACTTTCCAAGAGAAACGTAGTAAGTACTCAAGCCACAATCAACAACATTTTTAAGAAGAATTTGAAAGAAGAAACTTGTCTAGAAATAACTTCGTTCTTCTACAATAATGTCATAGCCTTTTATATGAATGAATTATATGATATAAATTTCCAATCAAACAATAAATTTTGTAAAATTTGTATCGATTAAAAAATTATTAAACATTATTATATTATTGTAATTTGATCCTTATTTTTTTATTTTCATCTTTTATTATTTATTAAAATATCTATTTTAACTTTTTATCTCTTGAATCTACTATATATCAACAATTTTTTTGTCATTGATAATTTTTTTTAAAAAAAATATCAAATAAATATTTGTCAATAATAAATAAATTTGAAATACTACATAAACACCTATTATTAATACATAAATGAGATTGTTTGTTTGAAGTTTGATACACAAAGGTTGTTTCATTTAGCGTATTTGCCATTTGGTTCTTCACATTTTCTTTCAAAAATATTAACTCTTATATACTATTAATTTATTTAACTTGGAAAATGTGGTGTTCATATGTTTAGTATCAAAATGTACATGTCTTGGTTCTTAATGCTACTTTAATATGAAAATAAGAAATCTACAATTTCATACTTTTGATAGACTTGTATTTTCAAACTTACATGTACTTTTTATTAAATTAGTTATTCAATTAATAAAGTTTTAATTCTAAATTATTATGCGGTAATTAAGTAATTAAGAATCTTAAAAATATGTCATTCATAATCATCTCTTAATACATAGATATGTTATAATTCGTATATATGATTTTGATTATTCTCTTGAAATCTAATAATTTACCTGTCTCCATTCTCTCATCCGAATCCTAAAAGTATGTAAAATTATGTGGTTCATAACCATCTCTTAATACTTAAATATATTATATGTATCTATAATTTTTTTATTCTCATCTTAGATTCTTGTAATAAGTTTGAAAGTTCCGTAACAAACACTCTATAACAATTAGATATGACTATTCTTGAATGTGACATTTAACATACACATACATAAAATTTGTGTCTACCGGTTACTTTTTTTTAATTTGTTTTTTATGTGAAGCTCCACATTTATTTGATTATAGTACACAAAATATAACCTTGAATGTTATGAAGCCCTAAAATCTCAAAACGAATATATTTCTACCGACTTTTTAAATTGTTTCAGATTTTTCTTAATACAACTTTTATAATAACCAATTAAAGAATATAAACATATCACTGCTTATTGTTATCAATTGATTGCTTGCAAAAATTTATTTTACGCCAAATCCATATGACTTTCATCTCAAATTCTTAGTTGGGTGGATGGTTATTGACATGATATCGGGGCTTATAATTGTTGTTGTTGAGCGACCATATTTAATGAAATTGAAATTGAAAATCAATAGAA
>PGTU02014217.1:0-12986 GCA_002896215.2 Cicer echinospermum
GGCTTTAGGCTTTAGTGTTTTGCGGTCTAGGTCATTATTCTAGTACATTTTGTTTCTGAATCAAATGTAGTTTGCCGAATAGTGCATAAGTGTTACTAGATTTTGATTTTAGGTCATTTTTTGTTGTTGTTATGTTTCTTTCTGTCAATTTGTTTTGTTGTTGTCCATTTTTGTTGTTCATCAATGTAGTTCAACCTATTAGTGCAAAAGTGCCACTTGATTTAGATTTTAGGACGTTTTGGTTTTTGATTTATTTCTTTTTTTTCCATTTCATTTCTTATCATTTTAGGGTTTAGGGTTTAAGATTAACGTCATTTTGGTCTTAGGTGTTCGGTTTCAGTGTTTAGGGTTTAGGTTTTATAGTTTAGGGTTTATGGTTTAGGGTTTAGGGTTTAGGGTTTTGCGGTTCGGGTTTATGGTTTAGGGTTAAGGGTCTAGGTCATATCTAGTCCATTTTGTTTCTTAATCAATGTAGTTCGTCGAATAAGTACCTAATTTTAGGTCATTGTTGTTTTTGTTATGTTTCTTTCTGTCAATTTTAGTTCTTATATATGTAGTTTGTCCAATAAATTAATTTTTAGGTTAATTTGGTCCTTACTAGGTTAAGGGATTAGGGTTTTAGGGTTTAAGGGTTTTAGGGGTTAGGGTTTAATATTTTAGGTTAATTTGGTCTATTTTGGTTTTAACCAATGTATTTTGGTTTTAGGTTTTACGTTTTAGCTTTTACTTTTTGGTTTTAGGTTTTAGGTTTAGGTTTTAGGTTTTAGGTTTTAGGTTTAGGTTTTAGGTTTTAGGTTTTAGGTTTTAGGTTTTTTAGGTTTTAGGTTTTAGGTTTTAGGTTTTTTATGGTTTTAGCATTTAGGTCTTCGATGTTTTAGGTTTAGGTTTTTAGGTTTAGTGGTTTTAGGGTTTTTTTTAGGTTTTAGGTTTTAGGTTTTAGGTTTTAGGTTTTAGAAGTTTTTTAGGTTTTAGGGTTTAGGTTTTTTCATTTAGGTTTTAGGTTTAGGATTTTTTTTAGGTTAAGGGTTTTAGGTTTAATTTTAAGGTATTTTAGGTTTAGGGTGGTTAGGTTTAGGGTTTAGGGTTTAGTTTTTTTGCGTTTCGGGGTTATGGTTAAGGGTTAAGCGTCCAGGTCATATCTAGTCCATTTTGGTTCTTAATCAATGTAGTTCGTGTAATAAAAGCAAAACTCTCAATGGATATAGATTTTAGGTCATTTTGTTATTTACTAGGTGTATTCTAGGTCTATTCATCATAGTTCGTCCAATAAGAACAAAAGTCAAAATGCATTAATATTTTAGGTTATTTTGGTCTTTCCTAGATTTAAGAATTAGGGTATAGGTTTTAGGTTTTAGGTTTTAAGGTTTAGGGGTTTAGGCTTTAGGCTTTAGTGTTTTGCGGTCTAGGTCATATCTAGTCCATTTTGTTTCTGAATCAATGTAGTTTGTCGAATAAGTGCATAAGTGTTACTAGATTTTGATTTTAGGTCATTTTTTGTTGTTGTTATGTTTCTTTCTGTCAATTTGTTTTGTTGTTGTCCATTTTGTTGTTCATCAATGTAGTTCAACCTAACCTATTAGTGCAAAAGTGCCACTTGATTTAGATTTTAGGACGTTTTGGTTTTTGATTTATTTCTTTTTTTTCCATTTCATTTCTTATCATTTTAGGGTTTTAGGGTTTAAGATTAACGTCATTTTGGTCTTAGGTGTTCGGTTTCAGTGTTTAGGGTTTAGGTTTTATAGTTTAGGGTTTAGGTTTATGGTTTAGGGTTTAGGTTTTTGTTCGGGTTATGGTTTAGGGTTAAGGGTCTAGGTCATATCTAGTCCATTTTGTTTCTTAATCAATGTAGTTCGTCGAATAAGTACCTAATTTTAGGTCATTTGTTTTTTGTTATGTTTCTTTCTGTCAATTTTAGTTCTTATATATGTAGTTTGTCCAATAAGTAAATCTCAATAAATTAATATTTTAGGTTAATTTGGTCCTTACTAGGTTAAGGGATTAGGGTTTTAAGTTTAGGGTTTAGGTTAAGGGTTTAGGGTTTAATAGGGTTTAATTTGGTCCATTTTGGTTTTAACCAATGTATTTAGGTTTTAGGTTTTTTTAGGTTTTAGGTTTTAGTTTTTAGGTTTAGGTTTTTAGGTTTTTTTAGGTTTTAGGGTTTTCGATTAGATTTTAGGTTTTAGGGTTTTAGGTTTTTAGGTTTTAGGTTTTAGGGTTTTAGGTTTTAGGTTTTAGGTTTAGGTTTTAGGTTTTAGGTTTTAGGTTTTAGGTTTTAGGTTTTAGGTTTTAGGTTTTAGGTTTTAGGTTTTAGGTTTATAGGTTTTAGGTTTAGGTTTTAGGTTTTAGGTTTTTAGGTTTTAGTTTTTAGGTTTAGGTTTTAGGTTTTAGGTTTTAGTTTTTTTTTAGGTTTTTTTAGTTTTTAGGTTTTAGGTCTTGGATTTTTGGTTTAGGATTTTAGGTTTTTGGTTTTTGTTTTTAGGTTTTAGGTTTAAGTTTTAGGTTTAATTTTTAAGGTTAAGGGTTTACGGTTTAGGGTTTAGGGTTTAGGTTTTAGGGTTTAGTTTTTTTGCGTTTCGGGGTTATGGTTAAGGGTTAAGCGTCCAGGTCATATCTAGTCCATTTTGGTTCTTAATCAATGTAGTTCGTGTAATAAAAGCAAAACTCTCAATGGATATAGATTTTAGGTCATTTTGTTATTTACTAGGTGTATTCTAGGTCTATTCATCATAGTTCGTCCAATAAGAACAAAAGTCAAAATGCATTAATATTTTAGGTTATTTTGGTCTTTCCTAGATTTAAGAATTAGGGTATAGGTTTTAGGTTTTAGGTTTTAAGGTTTAGGGTTTAGGCTTTAGGCTTTAGTGTTTTGCGGTCTAGGTCATATCTAGTCCATTTTGTTTCTGAATCAATGTAGTTTGTCGAATAAGTGCATAAGTGTTACTAGATTTTGATTTTAGGTCATTTTTTGTTGTTGTTATGTTTCTTTCTGTCAATTTGTTTTGTTGTTGTCCATTTTTGTTGTTCATCAATGTAGTTCAACCTATTAGTGCAAAAGTGCCACTTGATTTAGATTTTAGGACGTTTTGGTTTTTGATTTATTTCTTTTTTTCCATTTCATTTCTTATCATTTTAGGGTTTAGGGTTTAAGATTAACGTCATTTTGGTCTTAGGTGTTCGGTTTCAGTGTTTTAGGGTTTAGGTTTTATTTAGTTTAGGGTTTAGGGTTTATTTTAGGTTTTGCGGTTCGGGTTTATGGTTATGGTTTAGGGTTAAGGGTCTAGGTCATATCTAGTCCATTTTGTTTCTTAATCAATGTAGTTCGTCGAATAAGTACCTAATTTTAGGTCATTGTTGTTTTTGTTATGTTTCTTTCTGTCAATTTTAGTTCTTATATATGTAGTTTGTCCAATAAGTACAAAAGTCTCAATAAATTAATATTTTAGGTTAATTTGGTCCTTACTAGGTTAAGGGATTAGGGTTTAGGTTTAGGTTTAAAAGTTTAGGGTTTAATATTTTAGGTTAATTTGGTCCATTTTGGTTTTAACCAATGTATTTAGGTTTTAGGTTTTACGTTTTAGGTTTTACTTTTTTGGTTTTAGGGTTTTAGGTTTTAGGTTTTAGGTTTTAGGTTTTTAGGTTTTAGGTTTTTAGGTTTTAGGTTTTAGGTTTTAGGTTTTAGGTTTTTAGGTTTTAGGTTTTAGGTTTTAGGTTTAGGTTTTAGGTTTTAGGTTTTAGGTTTTAGGTTTTAGGTTTTAGGTTTTAGGTTTTAGGTTTTAGGTTTAAGGTTTTTAGGTTTTAGGTTTAGGTTTTAGGTTTTAGGTTTTAGGTTTTAGGTTTAGGTTTTAGGTTTTAGGTTTTAGGTTTTAGGTTTTAGGTTTTTTAGTTTTTTTAGGTTTTAGGTTTTAGGTTTTAGGTTTTTAGGTTTTAGGTTTTAGGTTTTAGGTTTTAGGTTTTAGGTTTTAGGGTTTTAGGTTAGGTTTTAGGTTTTAGGTTTTAGGTTTTTAGGTTTTAGGTTTTAGGTTTTAGGTTTTAGGTTTTAGGTTTTAGGTTTTAGGTTTTAGGTATTTAGGTTTTAGGTTTTAGGTTTTAGGTTTTAGGTTTTAGTTTTTAGGTTTTAGGTTTTAGGTTTTTTGGTTTAGGTTTTAGGTTTTAGGTCTTAGGTTTTTGGGGTTAGGTTTTTGATTTAGGTTTTAGGTTTTAGTTTTGGTTTTTGGTTTTTTGTTTTTGGTTTTAGGTTTTAGGTTTTTAGATTTTAGGTTTAAGGTTAAGGGTTTACGGTTTAGGGTTTAAGGTTTACGGTTAGGGTTTAGGGTTTAGTTTTTTGCGTTTCGGGGTTATGGTTAAGGGTTAAGCGTCCAGGTCATATCTAGTCCATTTTGGTTCTTAATCAATGTAGTTCGTGTAATAAAAGCAAAACTCTCAATGGATATAGATTTTAGGTCATTTTGTTATTTACTAGGTGTATTCTAGGTCTATTCATCATAGTTCGTCCAATAAGAACAAAAGTCAAAATGCATTAATATTTTAGGTTATTTTGGTCTTTCCTAGATTTAAGAATTAGGTTTTAGGTTTTAGGTTTTAGGTTTTAGGTTTTAGGTTTTAGGTTTTAGGTTTTAGTGTTTTGCGGTCTAGGTCATATCTAGTCCATTTTGTTTCTGAATCAATGTAGTTTGTCGAATAAGTGCATAAGTGTTACTAGATTTTGATTTTAGGTCATTTTTTGTTGTTGTTGTTATGTTTCTTTCTGTCAATTTGTTTTGTTGTTGTCCATTTTTGTTGTTCATCAATGTAGTTCAACCTATTAGTGCAAAAGTGCCACTTGATTTAGATTTTAGGACGTTTTGGTTTTTGATTTATTTCTTTTTTTCCATTTCATTTCTTATCATTTTAGGGTTTAGGGTTTAAGATTAACGTCATTTTGGTCTTAGGTGTTCGGTTTCAGTGTTTCAGGTGTTTAGGGTTTAGGTTTTTATAGGTTTAGGGTTTAGGGTTTAGGGTTTAGGTTTAGGGTTTAGGGTTTTTGCGGTTCGGGTTTATGGTTTAGGGTTAAGGGTCTAGGTCATATCTAGTCCATTTTGTTTCTTAATCAATGTAGTTCGTCGAATAAGTACCTAATTTTAGGTCATTGTTGTTTTTGTTATGTTTCTTTCTGTCAATTTTAGTTCTTATATATGTAGTTTGTCCAATAAGTACAAAAGTCTCAATAAATTATTAATATTTTAGGTTATTTGTATTTTACTAGGTTTAGGGATTAGGGTTTAGGGTTTTAGGGGTTTTAGGGGTTAGGTTTTAATATTTTAGGTTTAGGTTTATTTGGTCCATTTTGGTTTTAACCAATGTTTAGGTTTAGGTTTTAGGTTTTAGGTTTAGGGTTTTAGGTTTTTTTTTTTGGTTTTAGGTTAGGTTTTAGGTTTTTAGGTTTTAGGTTTTAGGTTTTAGGTTTTAGGTTTTAGGTTTTTTTAGGTTTAAGGTTTAGGTTTTAGGTTTTAGGTTTTAGGTTTTAGGTTTTAGGTTTTAGGTTTTTAGGTTTTAGGTTTTAGGTTTTTAGGTTTTAGGTTAGGGTTTTAGGTTTAGGTTTTAGGGTTTTAGTTTTTAGGTTTTTAGTTTTAGGTTTTAGGTTTTAGGTTTTTTTTAGGTTTTAGGTTTAGGTTTTTTGGTTTTAGGTTTTAGGTTTTAGGTTTTAGGTTTTAGGTTTAGGTTTAGGTTTCAGGTTTTAGGTTTTAGGTTTTTTCTTTTCAGGTTTTAGGTTTTAGGTTTTAGGTTTTAGGTTTTAGGTTTTAGGTTTTAGGTTTTAGGTTTTAGGTTTTAGGTTTTAGGTTTTAGGTTTTAGGTTTAGGTTTTAGGTTTTAGGTTTAGGTTTTAGGTTTTAATTTAGGTACATGTTTGGTTTTAGGATTTTGGTTTCATTTTAAGGTTTAGGTTTTAGGTTTAAGGTTTAGGGTTTTAAGGTTTTAGGGTTTTAGGGTTTTTAGGGTTTAGGTTTTAGGGTTTTAGGGTTTACGGTTAGGGTTTAGGGGTTTATGGTTAGGGTTTAGGGTTAATAAGCGTCCAGGTCATATCTAGTCCATTTTGGTTCTTAATCAATGTAGTTCGTGTAATAAAAGCAAAACTCTCAATGGATATAGATTTTAGGTCATTTTGTTTATTTACTAGGTGTATTCTAGGTCTATTCATCATAGTTCGTCCAATAAGAACAAAAGTCAAAATGCATTAATATTTTAGGTTATTTTGGTCTTTCCTAGATTTAAGAATTAGGGTATAGGTTTTAGGTTTTAGGTTTTAAGGTTTAGGGTTTAGGGCTTAGGCTTAGGTGTGTTTTGCGGTCTAGGTCATATCTAGTCCATTTTGTTTCTGAATCAATGTAGTTTGTCGAATAAGTGCATAAGTGTTACTAGATTTTGATTTTAGGTCATTTTTTGTTGTTGTTATGTTTCTTTCTGTCAATTTGTTTTGTTGTTGTCCATTTTTGTTGTTCATCAATGTAGTTCAACCTATTAGTGCAAAAGTGCCACTTGATTTAGATTTTAGGACGTTTTGGTTTTTGATTTATTTCTTTTTTTCCATTTCATTTCTTATCATTTTAGGGTTTAGGGTTTAAGATTAACGTCATTTTGGTCTTAGGTGTTCGGTTTCAGTGTTTAGGGTTTAGGTTTTATAGTTTAGGGTTTAGGGTTTATGGTTTAGGGTTTTTAGGGTTCGGGTTTATGGTTTAGGGTTAAGGGTCTAGGTCATATCTAGTCCATTTTGTTTCTTAATCAATGTAGTTCGTCGAATAAGTACCTAATTTTAGGTCATTGTTGTTTTTGTTATGTTTCTTTCTGTCAATTTTAGTTCTTATATATGTAGTTTGTCCAATAAGTACAAAAGTCTCAATAAATATTTTTAGGTATTTTACTAGGTTAATTTTTAGGTCCTTACTAGGTTAAGGGATTAGGGTTTAGGGTTTAAGGGTTTAGGGGTTAGGGTTTAGGTTTTAGGTTAATTTGGTCTATTTTGGTTTTAACCAATGTTTTAGGTTTTAGGTTTTAGGTTTTACGTTTTAGGTTTTAGGTTTTAGGTTTTAGGTTTTAGGTTTTAGGTTTTAGGTTTTAGGTTTTAGGTTTAGGTTTTAGGTTTTAGGTTTTTTTAGGTTTTAGCGTTTAGTTTTAGGTTTTAGGTTTTTAGGTTTTAGGTTTAGGTTTTTAGGTTTTAGTTTTAGTTTTAGGTTTTAGGTTTTAGGTTTTAGGTTTTAGGTTTTAGGTTTTAGGTTTTAGGTTCGATGTTTGGTTTAGGATTTTGGTTTTGGTTTTTGGTTTTTGGTTTTAGGTTTTAGGTTTTAGGTTTTAGGGGTTTAAGGTTTAAGGTTACGGGTTTACGGTTTAGAGTTTAAGGTTTTGGGTTTAGGGTTTAGTTTTTTGCGTTTCGGGGTTATGGTTAAGGGTTAAGCGTCCAGGTCATATCTAGTCCATTTTGGTTCTTAATCAATGTAGTTCGTGTAATAAAAGCAAAACTCTCAATGGATATAGATTTTAGGTCATTTTGTTATTTACTAGGTGTATTCTAGGTCTATTCATCATAGTTCGTCCAATAAGAACAAAAGTCAAAATGCATTAATATTTTAGGTTATTTTGGTCTTTCCTAGATTTAAGAATTAGGGTATAGGTTTTAGGTTTTAGGTTTTAAGGTTTAGGGTTTAGGCTTTAGGCTTTAGTGTTTTGCGGTCTAGGTCATATCTAGTCCATTTTGTTTCTGAATCAATGTAGTTTGTCGAATAAGTGCATAAGTGTTACTAGATTTTGATTTTAGGTCATTTTTTTTAGTTGTTGTTATGTTTTGTTTCTTTCTGTCAATTTGTTTTGTTGTTGTCCATTTTTGTTGTTCATCAATGTAGTTCAACCTATTAGTGCAAAAGTGCCACTTGATTTAGATTTTAGGACGTTTTGGTTTTTGATTTATTTCTTTTTTTCCATTTCATTTCTTATCATTTTAGGGTTTAGGGTTTAAGATTAACGTCATTTTGGTCTTAGGTGTTCGGTTTCAGTGTTTAGGGTTTAGGTTTTATAGTTTAGGGTTTAGGGTTTATGGTTTAGGGTTTAGGGTTTAGGGTTTTGCGGTTCGGGTTTATGGTTTAGGGTTAAGGGTCTAGGTCATATCTAGTCCATTTTGTTTCTTAATCAATGTAGTTCGTCGAATAAGTACCTAATTTTAGGTCATTGTTGTTTTTGTTATGTTTCTTTCTGTCAATTTTAGTTCTTATATATGTAGTTTGTCCAATAAGTACAAAAGTCTCAATAAATTAATATTTTAGGTTAATTTGGTCCTTACTAGGTTAAGGGATTAGGGTTTAGGGTTTAGGGTTTAGGATTTAGGGTTTAATATTTTAGTTTAATTTGGTCCATTTTGGTTTTAACCAATGTATTTAGGTTTTAGGTTTTAGGTTTTACGTTTTAGGTTTTACTTTTTTGGTTTTAGGTTTTAGGTTTTGAGGTTTTAGGTTTTAGGTTTTTTTTTAGGTTTCTAGGTTAGGTTTTAGGTTTTAGGTTTTAAGGTTTTAGGTTTTAGGTTTAGGTTTTAGTTTATAGTTTTTAGGTTTTAGGTTTTAAGGTTAGGTTGTTAGGTTTTAGGTTTTAGGTTTTAGGTTTTAGGTTTTTAGGTTTTAGGTTTTTCTAGGTTTTAGTTTTAGGTTTTAGTTTTAGGTTTTAGGTTTTAGGTTTTAGGTTTTGTTAGGTTTTTAGGTTTTAGGTTTTAGGTTTGTTTTAGGTTTTAGGTTTTAGGTTTTAGGTTTAGGTTTTTAGGTTTTAGTTTTAGGTTTAGGTTTTAGGTTTAGGTTTTAGGTTTTAGGTTTTTAGGTTTTAGGTTTTAGGTTTTAGGTTTTAGGTTTTAGGTTTTAGGTTTTAGGTTTTTAGGTTTTAGGTTTTAGGTTTTAGGTTTTAGGTTTTAGGTTTTAGGTTTTAGGTTTTAGGTTTTAGGTTTTAGGTTTTAGGTTTTAGGTTTTAGGTTTTAGGTTTTAGGTTTTAGTTTTAGGTTTTAGGTTTTAGGTTTTAGGTTTTAGGTTTTAGGTTTTAGGTTTTAGTTGTTTGGTTTAGCATTTAGGTTTTTTGGTTTAGGTTTTGGTTTTAGGTTTTTGGTTTTTTAGGTTTTAGGGTTTAAGGTTAGGGTTTAGGGTTTAGGGTTTAGGGTTTAAGGTTTACGGTTAGGGTTTAGGGTTTAGTTTTTTGCGTTTCGGGGTTATGGTTAAGGGTTAAGCGTCCAGGTCATATCTAGTCCATTTTGGTTCTTAATCAATGTAGTTCGTGTAATAAAAGCAAAACTCTCAATGGATATAGATTTTAGGTCATTTTGTTATTTACTAGGTTTTTCTGTATTCTAGGTCTATTCATCATAGTTCGTCCAATAAGAACAAAAGTCAAAATGCATTAATATTTTAGGTTATTTTGGTCTTTCCTAGATTTAAGAATTAGGGTATAGGTTTTAGGTTTTAGGTTTTAAGGTTTAGGGTTTAGGGTTTTAGGCTTTAGTGTTTTGCGGTCTAGGTCATATCTAGTCCATTTTGTTTCTGAATCAATGTAGTTTGTCGAATAAGTGCATAAGTGTTACTAGATTTTGATTTTAGGTCATTTTTTGTTGTTGTTATGTTTCTTTCTGTCAATTTGTTTTGTTGTTGTCCATTTTTGTTGTTCATCAATGTAGTTCAACCTATTAGTGCAAAAGTGCCACTTGATTTAGATTTTAGGACGTTTTGGTTTTTGATTTATTTCTTTTTTTTCCATTTCATTTCTTATCATTTTAGGGTTTAGGGTTTAAGATTAACGTCATTTTGGTCTTAGGTGTTCGGTTTCAGTGTTTAGGGTTTAGGTTTTATAGTTTAGGGTTTAGGGTTTAGGGTTTAGGGTTTTGGTTTCGTTCGGGTTTATGGTTTAGGGTTTAAGGGTCTAGGTCATATCTAGTCCATTTTGTTTCTTAATCAATGTAGTTCGTCGAATAAGTACCTAATTTTAGGTCATTGTTGTTTTTGTTATGTTTCTTTCTGTCAATTTTAGTTCTTATATATGTAGTTTGTCCAATAAGTAAAAAAGTCTCAATAAATTAATATTTAGGTTAGGTTAATTTGGTCCTTACTAGGTTTTAAGGGATTAGGGTTTAGGTTTTAGGTTTAGGGTTTAATATTTTAGGTTTTATTTGGTCCATTTTGGTTTTAACCAATGTATTTAGGTTTTAGGTTTTAGGTTTTAGGTTTTACTTTTTTGGTTTTAGGTTTTAGGTTTTAGGTTTTTAGGTTTTAGGTTTTAGGTTTTTAGGTTTTAGGTTTTAGGTTTTAGGTTTTAGTTTTAGGTTTTAGGTTTAGGTTTTAGGTTTTAGGTTTTAGGTTAGGTTTTAGGTTTTAGGTTTTAGGTTTTTAGGTTTTAGGTTTTAGGTTTTTAGTTTAGGTTTTAGGTTTTAGGTTTTAGGTTTTAGGTTTTAGGTTTTAGGTTTTAGGTTTTAGGTTTTAGGTTTTAGGTTTTTAGGTTTTTGGGTTTAGGTTTTAGGTTTTAGGTTTTAGGGTTTTGGTTTTAGGTTTTAGGTTTTTGGTTTAGGTTTTAGGTTTTAGGTTTTAGAAGTTTTAGGTTAGGTTAAGTTTAGGTTTAGGTTTTAGGTTTTTTAGGTTTTAGTTTAGGTTTTGGTTTTAGGGTTATGTTAGGGTTTAGCCAAAAAGGTTTTAGGTTTTTTAGGTTCTTAATCAATGTAGTTCGTGTAATAAAAAGCAAAACTCTATATTAGTTTTAGGTCATTTTGTTATTTACTAGGTGTAGGTTCTAGGTCTATTCATCATAGTTCGTCCAATAAGAACAAAAGTCAAAATGCATTAATATTTTAGGTTATTTTGGTCTTTTAGGTTTTTTCCTATTTAGGTTTTTAGGTTTTAGGGTTTAGGTTTTAGGTTTTAGGTTTTTAAGGTAGGGTTTAGGCTTTAGGCTTTAGTGTTTTGCGGTCTAGGTCATATCTAGTCCATTTTTGTTTCTGAATCAATGTAGTTTGTCGAATAAGTGCATAAGTGTTACTAGATTTTGATTTTAGGTCATTTTTTTGTTGTTTTATGTTTCTTTCTGTCAATTTGTTTTGTTGTTGTCCATTTTTGTTGTTCATCAATGTAGTTTCAGGTATTAGTGCAAAAGTGCCACTTGATTTAGATTTTAGGACGTTTTGGTTTTTGATTTATTTCATTTTTTTCCATTTCATTTCTTATCATTTTAGGTTTTTAGGGTTTAAGATTAACGTCATTTTGGTCTTAGGTGTTCGGTTTCAGGTTTAGGGTTTAGGTTTTATTTTAGGGTTTAGGTTTAGGGTTTTTCAGGTCATATCTACTCCATTTTGGTTTCTTAGGTTTAGGGTTTAGGGTTTAGGTTTTAGGTATATGGTTTTTGTTTTAGGGGTTATTTATAGTTTAGGGTTAAGGGTCTAGGTCATATCTAGTCCATTTTGTTTCTTAATCAATGTAGTTCGTCGAATAAGTAAAAACTCTAATTTTTTAGGTCATTGTTGTTTTTGTTAGGTTTCTTTCTGTCAATTTTAGTTTTATTCATCATAGTTTAATAAGTACAAAAGTCTTGGTTTGGTTATTTAGTTTTATTAATATTTTAGGTTATTTTGGTCTTTAGTAGATTTAAGAATTAGGGTAGGTTTTATAGGTTTTAGGTTTAGGTTTTAGGTTTTAAGGTTTTTAGGTTTTTAGGTTTTAGCTTTAGGCTTTAGTGTTTTGCGGTCTAGGTCATATCTAGTCCATTTTGTTTCTGAATCAATGTAGTTTGTCGAATAAGTGCATAAGTGTTACTAGATTTTGATTTTAGGTCATTTTTTAAGTTGTTGTTATGTTTCTTTCTGTCAATTTGTTTTGTTGTTGTCATTTTTGTTGTTCATCAATGTAGTTCAACCTATTAGTGCAAAAGTGCCACTTGATTTAGATTTTAGGACGTTTTTGGTTTTTGATTTATTTTAGGTTTTTTCCATTTCATTTCTTATCATTTTAGGGTTTAGGGTTTAGATTAACGTCATTTTGGTCTTAGGTGTTCGGTTTCAGTGTTTAGGTTTTAGGTTTTTATTTAGTTTTTTAAGTTTTAGGTTTTAGGGTTTTTGCGTTTCGGGTTAGGTTTTAGGGTTAAGGGGTCTAGGTCATATCTAGTCCATTTTGTTTTTAATCAATGTAGTTCGTCGAATAAGTACCTATTTTGATTTTAGGTCATTGTTATTTTTGTTATGTTTCTTTCTGTCAGGTTTAGTTTCTTATATTAGTAGTTTGTCCAATAAGTAACAAAAAGTCTCAATAAATTAATATTTTAGGTTAATTTGGTCCATTAGGGTTAGGTTTTAGGGGTTTAGGTGTTTAGGTGTTTAGGTTTTAGGTTTTATAGTTTAGGGTTTAGGTTTTAGGTTTTTAGGTTTTAGGTTTTTAGGTTTTAGGTTAGGTTTTAGGTTTTTAGGTTTTAGGTTTTTAAGGTTTTAGGTTTTAGGTTTTAGGTTTTAGGTTTTTTAGGTTTTAGGTTTTAGGTTTAGTTTTTAGGTTTAGGTTTTTTGTAGGTTTTAGGTTTTAGGTTTTAGGTTTTAGGTCTTTTTGGTTTTTAGGTTTATTGGTTTTAGGTTTTAAGGTTTTAGGTTTTAAGGTTTTAGGTTTTAGGGTTTTAGGTTTTAGGTTTTAGGTTTAGGGTTTTAGGTTTTTTTAGGTTTTAGGTTTAGGTTTTAGGTTTTTAGGTTTAAGGTTTTAAGGTTTTAGGTTTTAGGTTTTAGGTTTTAGGTTTAGGTTTTAGGTTTTAGGTTTTAGGTTTTAGGTTTTAGGTTTTAGGTTTTAGGTTTTTAGGTTTAGGTTTTAGGTTTTAGGTTTTAGGTTTTAGGTTTTAGGTTTTAGGTTTTAGGTTTTAGGTTTTTAGGTTTAGGTTTTAGGTTTTAGGTTTTAGGTTTGGTTTTAGGTTTTTGGTTTTAGATTTTGGTTTTGGTTTAGGTTTTTGGTTTTTAGTTTTAGGTTTTAGATTTTAGGT
>PGTU02014218.1:0-11151 GCA_002896215.2 Cicer echinospermum
ACTGGTCCACTAAGCCTAGCTTCACTTGCAAGATGCACTAAGAGATGCTCCATGGAATCAAAAAACCTAGGAGGGAATACTTTCTCCAACTTACACAGAATCATCGAAATGTCATTTTTCATCTTGATGAGATCTTTATCAATGAGCGTTGAAGAACACAAATTCTTGAAATATTGACTCACTTCAATAAGTGGGTTCAATACATGTGTTGGTAAAGCACTAAAGGCAATATGAAGTAAACACTCTAAAAATATATGACAATCATGACTTTTTATCCCATGTGTCCTCCCATTTTCTACATAAGCACATCATGCCAAATTAGAACAATAACCGCCAGGCGTCTTCAACTCTTTGATCCAACGATAAACAGATTTGACTTCATCAGCAAATAAAGTGTAATTCGCACAAGGTTTTAGAGTCTTGCCATTGTGCTCCACCAAGAACAAATCTGATCGTCTGCAATATATACCTATGTATTTTTTAGCTTTGTCATTATCTTTTGATTTCCCTTTCACATTGATCACAGTATTAAATATGTTTTCAAAGAAATTTTTCTCGATATGTATAACATCGAGATTACGTCTCAAAAGATTATCTTTCCAATACGATAGATCCCAAAAAATACATCTTTTTGTCCAATTGTGCCATTGTCTATAACCTTGTGGTTTACAAGCCACACCATTAACAACTTGTACCTTTGACATATCTTTTACTTTATTCCAAACTTGTTCCGATTTCAATCTAACTGGTGGTCCTAGATTTTCTGCATAGCCCTTAATAAATGCAGTTTTGCTCCTTCTAAATGCATGATCAGCCGGTAATAACCTATGATGCAAGTCAAACCACGATGCTTTCCCGCCAAATTTTAAAGTAAATGCTTTTGTATCATCCATACAAATAGGACAAGCCATATTACCATGGGTGCCCCATCCCGACAACATCCCATAAGCGGGGAAATCATTAATGATCCGCATCAAATCAGCTCTCATCATAAAATTTTGTCTCCGAGCAATATCATATGTCAAGACACCACTCCACAACCTCTTCAAATCGTCAATCAAAGGTTGTAAAAAAATATCAATACTAGTTGTAGAATTTGAAGGACTTGGTATCTTAGCAGCTAAGAACATACAAGGTTTAGACATACACATATCAGGAGGAAGATTGTAAGGAGTACCAATAATCGGCCAAAAAGAATAAGGAGTAGACGATGCTTGTATGTAAGGCGTAAATCCATTTGAGGATAATCCAAGTCTTACATTGTGTTGATCTGACGCAAAATCAAGATGCATTTGATCAAAGTGTTTCCATGCATGACCATCAGACGGATGTGGCAAGTCACCTGAATTTCTTCTATTCTCATAATGACATGTCATCTTTCCTGCAGTTTGTATTGATGCAAGCATTCTCTGCAATCTTGATACAATAGTTAGGTAAAACATTGCTTTCCTTGGAATTGATTTTCCCCTACTTACCCTAGAGTTATTCCTTTGGTGATACCTTGGTTGTTGACAAAACTTACATTCAACTAAGTTGGCATCATTTATACCAAATTCATTGTCATAATACAACATGCAACCTTTAACACAACAATCATTCATCTTGACACCCAATCCAAACTTTGACACTAACCGTTTAGCATCGTAATAACTTTGCGGAAAACCATCTCTAACAGGTGTTGCGTCTAGCATCATTTTAGTCATCAAATCTAAAGCAAAATCAGGAACATGAAATTGAGACTTTAGACCTAAAAGTATAATACACATTGATAACTTTGAGTTTGGAGTGTTAAGACAAAATCTCATTTTAAATGTTTCGATGATGATTAAACAAAAGATTAATTAAAGATTATTAATTATGATTCTAAATTTTTTAATATTTAACATGTGTATTTGAGTGTGTTAAAACAAGATAGGTATCAAACATCACAAATCAGATCTCATTAAAATCAAAGAAAGCAATTCTGGAAAACGAAGATTGATCTTGAAGTAGTTCTGGAAAACGAAGATCAATCTTGACTTATTGCTAAGAAACGAAGAACGATCTTCGTTTATGAATAATCAGTTCTCTTGTGAAAGATTGAATCCTGGAAACATTATTTATCTCATATCTTCATATAGAATAAGCAAGGATCAATCTAAGTCATATCTGTTCCAGAATTCAAATAATCAAAGACGTGTTTCATTAAAAGCATAATACAAGATCATTCTTCAAATGAGACAAGTGCAAGTACAAAGCCAGAAGCTGAAAAGTACACTATTGATTGTACTTGTCTAAAACCTGCACACGAGACTAAAAAGCATGCACTCAACTCAGACATCTGTCACAATCACAAAGTACAAGTTAGTTCATCTCAAACAAATTCGAAGAACAATCTTGGATCTCAAGAACGTCCTTGGATGCAGCTGTGATCACTCTTGCTTTTTGGAAAACTTTATCCAAAAACTATTTCATGACAGCTGGCCCTATTTCAACGGTCATATGAGCTATCCCAATCTCTCTTGAAGTCTATAAAAGCAGCTTCAAGATGAAGAACAAGATACAACTCAAAGTGCAAAGAAAAACATCAATCATTTTCAATCTTACTTAAGTATCTCAATATAGTTCTTTAAGCTTGTTGTCTTCAATCTTTGTGTCGAGAATCAGTAACAACTAAGTTCTATTTACAGAATCTATTTCTCAAACAAGAGTTGAGTAAATACACAGATTCTAAAATAGTCTCAAATCCACCACTTTGTAACTCAAGGTTATTTTGTCAACATAATCTTGAGTAATTTACAAAAATCCTTTCATGTTTTAAAAGGTAACTTATTAAAGCCTTTCTAAAATAGTAAGGTAGAACTGAAGAAATCCTTTATAGGTAGAAGGGTAGAAACTGTGTAAAGATCAAGATTGATCTGTGAAAGTAGTGTGATAACCAAGAACAATCTTGCCTTTGAGCACATAGTGGAAAATCTCATTCTTGTGAGGACTGGACGTAACCCGTGTTTGGGTGAACCAGGATATATGCTTGCGTAATCTTTCTATCTCTACCTCTGTTTACTTTATGCTTGATAATAAGATTTTATTTTGATCAATCTTGGATTAAATTCTTAACTTCAAAACAGAAATTTTAAAAAAGGGGCAATTATAATTCAAACCCCCCTTCCTTATATTTGACATTGGATTTTCATGGAGATCCTTCAAATAACGATTTATTTGTCTCTTTAAAAAGACCATAAAATCTCTGAGCTTCTTCATTTGGGAGTCCATCGTTATCGTCATATTGATCTTCATTGAATGAAAAATTAACCCCAACAACATCCGAAATCATATCATTCATCACCTCAAAGTATTGATAGTTATAATAATCTACACCTAACATGTTAGTACTACTTGAAGGACCTATGTTATTCTACACACGTGTACTAGTATTAGGTGCCGTCAGAGACTCTTCCCCATGATTAGTCCAAATCCAGTAGTTAGGCATAAATCCATCTTTATATAAATGGACTCTTATTTCATCTTCACTTTTGAACCTTCTACATCGACATAAACAACATGGACATCTCATCCTTCCTTCATCTTCGACAATTTTCTACACTCTTCCAAAATTGAGAAAGTCTTCAGCCTTGTTAGCAAAACGTTGTTTAAGACCCTTCCTTCCAGGAAAATTCACATCGTACATCCAACTACGGTCTATATCCATATATGTGTGTGTATGTATATATATATATATATATATATATAATATTATATATAATATATATATATATTATATATATATATAGTTTTCTAAATTAAATAAATATATAATTATGACATACTTTATATGTCAATTAGGGGAGCATTTACAAACAATATAATAAATCATTATAGAGACTATAAATAAATAAACCAATATAAAACTTTAAATGATGTTTAATGAATTTTTTCATAAAATAAGTACATATAAACAAAAATAGAGACCATTAAAGTATATAAATTTTTTGTACGAACTCAACTACAACTCTTTTTAATAACTAACAACAAATATTAATATCATCAATTTTAATAATGTTTATTTAAAAAATAGTTATATTAAAATCAATAAGTTTTACATGTGTTTCAAATTTTTATTTATTGTATATTATGTAAGCAACATAATTTCTATAATTTTTATTTATCATATATTATGTAAACAACATAATTTCTATAATAACATTTCGAATGACGAACTTTTTATATATTTTAAAAATAATATAAATATATTTATAATATCACATATTTTACTAATCTATATTTAAAATGTATAAAATACTAACTTGATATCGAGTAGTGTCTGACTTGAAGCTTTCACAGAGCTAAGAACTCTTCGAAGTAAACACTATATCACCACTGTCAAAATAAAAATTCAATAATATTCATTAAATAAATAACTTCAAATCAAAAATAAAATTAAAAAAATAAACATATAATATAAACTTACCAAAATTCAAGATAGTAAAGAAAAAGCTTGGAGAAATAATTTTTGTAGAGAGAAGGTGGAGAGAAAATTTAGAAAAAAGGTTTAGAGAGAAGGTAAAAGTGAAAAATAATAAGAGGAGTGGAGTGGTATTTATAGAAAATGATTGATCCTTTGTGGCGGCCAAAGCAGCCACAAATTCCAATGGTACAATGAGAATTTGTGGTGGCTTTAACAGTCAGAAATTAAGCCTTTTGTGGCGGCCTGGCCGGCCACAAAGTACAACAGAACTATGGGAATTTGTGGCGGTCTTTGCAGCCACAAAGTGCAACGGATCAATGCTTTTGTGGCGGCCTGGGCGGCCACAAATGGCTTGTCTTTGTGGCGGCTTTTACCCTCACAAAGGGTTGAATTTGTGACTGAAAAAACCTTCACAAAAGACTAAAATTTTCTACCGCTGTAATTTTGTGAGGGCTTAGGCACCCATAAAATCCAGCTAAAATTTTAGTCTTTTATGAGAGATTTTTCAACCACAAATAAAGACTAATTTGATTTTTTTGTATTTGTGAGAGCTTTTTCGATCACTAATTTGTGAAGGTTTTTTTCGGCCACAAAATATTTGTAAAATTGGCCACAAATAAGGGGATTTCTTGTAGTGTACCTTCTTAAGATTTCGTAAACATCGTAACGTATATTAGTACTAACCCAACTCAAGGTATTAATCCAAATTGACTTAATGATCAACTAGCATTTACTTCCTTAGTTAAAACTCAAAGATGCATTGTTTTGTGATGCATGAATACCTTTTAAGAAAACCTTTCTTAAATAAATGGCTATTATTTGAGTTCTCAAAATACACATACCAAACTAATCCTTAAACTATTATTAGTATAAAATATTTTTATTTCAAAGATTGAATATTTTTTTGAAAGGTAGAAAATTTTGTAAGTACACTTCAAAAGTTTATAAGTTCAAGAATTTTTAGCATATAAATCATATAACTTTGCGATTTTTATTAAAATATTTTTTATTTGTGTTCCGTTAGCCATAAAAAGCAGATTTCGTATTAAAGACCCAGGTGAAAGAATCACTTAATGACATGTTTAATCATCATCATTTTCACTATACATCCTTTTGAAAATCATTATGAAAGAATAGGTTTTATTGTTTAAAAAAATTATGAAACTTTTTGTGAAATTCCACAACTTAAGTGAAAACATTTTTCAAGAAACCAAATTTGAGGTCATTAATTTTATAAAATTCCATCACTAAAATTGTTTTAGCCTAACTTAATTAAAACAAAATATTTACTATGATTGAATTGAAAAATTATTTTAGACATGTTCCCAGAGACATTTCTAAAACACCTATTTTTGTTACAAACCCTAACATACTAAATGGAATTATAAAATTAATTTTCTTCAAAAACTCAAACTTATCAAGCTGTAAGAAATTATACACCCAAATTTCAAAAAAAAAAAAGTTTTTCTCCAGAATCAACAATTTTACAGGTCTGAAGTTTAATAATTTTTAGAGCACAAAAATGAAGTAGAAAATTACAATAATTTTTGCGGTGGTAAATAACTTGTCTAGAAACACTATAAAATTTATTTTGCTAAAAAATTCTTAATCAATAATATTTAAAAATTCGTACACTTAAGTTGTTTTACCTAGAAAATTTCCTGAATCACTTTCACACACTCACACCTTCATGCATGAAAAATTTAAGACTCGATCATGAAGTTTTCTCAAGAAAAATGGACATACATATCATGATCAACCCATTTTTAGGCCTATTGAACAAAAATCGAGGTTTCCCCTTTATTTTATTCTTCAACATTTAATTGAAATGATTCAATTTTACTAACAACAACAATTTTATTTTCTCATCGATCAAATTGAAAACTTCTATGCAAACTCAAAATCACATTTTTATGACGATCAAGTGTTGAGTTATTGAAATTACACTTACAATGATCAAGCTTGAAAAATCAACATGCAAACTAAATCAAATATGCAAAGCTTGAAAAAGGTTTTAAATGAAACCCTAATGCATAAAACCATCTTTGATCATTAAAATGAGAAGAAAAAGTTAAAACTTTCCTTACTCTATGAAGGAGTGTGGTTCGGCCTTCAACCACAAAGGGGATAGGAATTATTATTTTTTGTTAAACTTTCTAGCTAGTTCACTAGATAGAGGAGATCAAGATGATGATTTTTGGTGTTGAGAGTTGTGTTTTGAAGCTTCGATCTAAGACATATATGCAAGAGTTTGAAGATGGAAGAGTTTTAGGTTTGCGGTAATGATAATTTTTTTTGAATATTAGGTGATGATAATCATCTTCACTTTTATAGAGAGAAATTTGTTTTTCTTCATTTATTAATTTGGTTAATTAATTTCTTAATTTGGTTAATTAATATTCTCTTTGGCTTGTAAGTGACTCGATTGTGAAATAAATTTGTTACGAAAAAGGACTATCAATTTCTAATGCATTTTTATAAATTATATATTAATTAATATACTGTATTATTTTTAATATAATATAATTTTAGTTAATATTTATGATAATAATAATGAATTAATTATAACTAACAACGATACTTTAATAAAAATAATATTATTTTGTTTATATTTATACACTTCTTTTAATATGTGTAAAATAATCACATGACTCAATTATATGACTCAATTATTATGAAGTTATTATAGAACGAATGAAATACTATTTTCAAATCTACCCCCATTCTACTTACTATATTGATTTTAGTTTATTGTGATTACTATGTCAAATCTTAATTTATGTTTAGTCTGATCTCTTTACATCTGTCATTTCATATTTCTCACTAAGTTAATTACATAATATTAGTGTAAAGTTTGTTTGTTAGCGATTTTACTCGTATCAAAAAGTTTCTCGTTAAATAGTATGAATGATAATTCTTAATAATTAAATTATTAAACTTGTTGAATAATTGTTCTCCCAATTATAAAAATTATTTAACCTTTTCAAAACATCTAAACAGATTTTAAGAACTCTCAATTCTAGTCAAATTTTGAATTCATTTGAAAATTAAACGAAGATATCGAATATTTTTTTTTAAATAGAATTTATTTATGAGGATTTAGAAAATATTCAATTTTTTTTATTTTATGGTTAAATAATATTTTTAATTTAAATAATTTTAATATTTCAATGTAAATAAAAAAATTTTAGTTCTTATAATAATTAATAATTCATATTGATGATTCATATTAAATAATTCATAATTAAATTTAGTTCTAAATAAATTTATATTAATTCACCTTAATAGTTAAAAAAAAATACTTTTTGTGAAGGAATATTTTTAAATGTTTTTTAGACATTCTGCAAAAGGTTATTCCAAAAATTTTTTTAAAGTTGATAAGATTCAAACATGTTTTTCGGTTCAACATAGAACTAAAATTTTTGTTTGAATAATTTTATTTAGATTAAACTAATTATTATTTTACAATTGTAGAACACAAACTACAAGAAGATAAGTATGAATTGTTTTTCTGATTAAAAAATTACTTTTTCGCGTGGTATAACTAAAGTAAAGAAACAGTGCATGTGAAAGAAAACGGCAAAGAGACACCAAATGATTATATAGTTCGTCACCAACACAGTAGCTACATCCATAAGGATACCCTTCAACTTGAAAGGATTAAATTCCACATTCACGCACGAAATTAGCCTTACAACTTGAACAATTACTAGTCACACGCCTAACGTCAATTTCTTCTCAAACTTTCCTAGGCTTAGTACATCAAATTGTTGACGAAGGCAACTACTAGGGCTAGATTACAAACAAAAAAGGGTTTGGGCTTTTTTTTGAGTAGCTCCGCAAAGAGTGTTTTAAATGTAACACCCAATTTTTAACGCCGCCGAGTGGCATTTTTTTTTTTTTTTCAAACAATTACATAACAACTTAATAAAATATCATGTCGCTAACGCAAACGAACAAAAGTCTTGAATTATTACATCATATACAAACAAACTAAAATAGTTTTAGACGATATCCAAAGTATAATATAAAAATAAACACCGGGATATGGATATCAGACATCACTCATAACCCCTGGTATTCTCGATAGACATCTGCACAAAAGCATGCTTCAAGAATTATCCCCCAAGGTCCGTAAAAAAAAATGGAACATGGACCCCCTAAAATAAAAGTCAACTGACAATATATGATATAGATACAGTCTCCAAAATAAATAGTACGACCACAAAAGACACTAGTCCCTTATAACACCAAAACTAATATGATCATTCCCACTGCAACTACAATAACAAGGTGACCTCCACACACTACACAAGTCCCGTTTGATGCAGTATCTCTCTTCAAAGTAACCTCATCCTCATCAACATCCATAAAAGGATCGGTCTCCTCAGAAGTCAGATCCACCCACGAGATAAGTGGCTTCGGTGGCGGTGGGATATCAAAACAGTATGGTATTTCAGCGAAAGTCGGTAAGAAATCATTCACCGGAAATGGAAGCTCTAACTCGACCTGCTTAGACGGTCCTGCAATATCTCTTCCTACTGGCATCAACCCCTTATCTTTCCCGCCAATCCCCGATCCAACCACTGTATCTCCAGCTCCTATGGTGGTCTCCGCCTCCACTCTAACTCATCCCGAGCACCAATTCTGAAGGAATCAGATAGTCGATTATCTCGCGTGTGAGCTCCACAAGGTATACTGCTCCAACTTTCCTACTTGTCCTCACTACCCTCCCGTAAAAGTAGCCCTGCTTGAGATGGGGTCGTATACCCAAGCAGTAAACGAGTATTAGTTAGGGAAGTCTAACGACGTTTCCGTCGTCAAGGTAATAGTCGGTGGAACGAACTCGGGTATCATATGAGGACAAATCCCATTTTCCACAATAATGTAAAGGGTTACCAATCGAAATTAACAAATGACATTTAACACTTACGTCATAAAGTCAAGCAATAACACTTAGCAATTACAACATGATAATAAACAATAATAGAGTATGTATATACAATTATCATATTATAACAAACATGACTCACGTGCCAAACACCCTAATGCAATGTTTATATGCCAATGCACATGATTCCGGAATTTCTAAAACAAAACCCTCTTCGAGGAGCGTAAATCATAAATGTACCGTCTATCACATGTCAATACTAATTACCGAGGTGCCACCCATCACATATCAACATGATTTACTAGAGTGTAGTCTATCACAAACCTACACGACAGTTAAATCCTCGTAAGGATAAGATGGACCAATCAACTCATGTTACCATCCCATGGCCCATCACGGTCACCACTAACACTATGACCCATCACGGTCACCACTAGCTATGAAATGCATGAGCATACTCTGACACACACACACACACACACATTTTTCAGCAACAAGCGACATTTTTTAAAAAATCTATCTGATATTAAATACTTCGTAAGATAATTAAATTATTTTTCGACAAATAATTTTAATTGGGTCTCAATATCTATATATAAATATATACATATATTAAACATATTAATAACTCTAATGAAATATATTTTTGATACTTAATTCATAAAATAAAATACAATCAGACTAAATGCCTAAACAATTTAACACAAAATACTCTAAAATTGCATAAATTAGAATTTAAAAATGAAGGGTCTTAAAATTTACAAATTTGTTACTTTAGAAATTCTCTTAGCAATAATGTGAAACAAAATGATATTGAGCAAGAGTGCATATGTGCTTATCGGTTGTTGTTTTTCTTGATTGAGGGAAACACGTCTTTATAAGAATGATTAATATTTCTGGTCGTTCTCCTGATAGCAAGAAATTAACATGATTCACGAAATTTCGTATCGTATCTTTGTGTAATTAATTTGTTATAGAACCTTTCCAAAAACAGATCTTGTAATGATTCAGCATATTTGTTTAAAACGGTTGGAAGTAGAGGATGCGATGGTCAAAGCATGTCTTAAGGTGTTCAGACAAGTAGAAAATTCAGGATGTTTATAAGAGGACGTGCAATTGCTTTGTCTTCTTTGGAGCATTGACTTTTTTAAATGATACATAATAATTCAGAGTCAGACGATCAGACGTTTGATGTGATTATCAGAGTAAAGACTGTTGAGACAAAATCTCTCTCAATTGGTTTTAATGATAACAAAATTAATTAAAAGATTATGATTGAGGTTAATGACTAATATGTGTTTTTCAGTGTATTCATATAAGAAAACAGGTTATTATTAATTAAGGCAAAAAGAAGAAAATTATGAGTTAAATGCTAAGTATGGAAAATGTCGAGGATGGCCTCACGAGCTGGTGAAACTGCAATTCTGCATCCTCGCTGATTTGAATTCATTAAACAAAGGCATAATAGTATTAAATAATGAATTATTTGAATTCATTCAACAAAGGCAGAATAGTATTAAAGAATGAATTGTTTGATTCATTCAATAAAGGTAAAATACTATTAAAGAATGAATAAAGAAAAGCTTTTGGAGAAAATGAGCAAGGAAGGCAAAAGAAAGGTACGAGGAAGGATTACATTAGCATGTGCCTATAGTCAACATCTTGAAAAGCATCCCAACACTTTATGAAAGCAACCCATCATGTCATAGGCAAAGGCTACATGTACTCTTGTGTTATTTAAAAAAGATTATAAAGCCAATCTTCAAAAAGGCAACAACAAACAAGTCCAAAACAAATTGCTCACATATCTTAAGGC
>PGTU02014219.1:0-18052 GCA_002896215.2 Cicer echinospermum
CGCCGCTCCACAAGCAGAAGTAGATAAGTCTATGGAAGACGGCATTAATTGACCTAAATGTTCTCATTCCTTAATACATCAGATATCTACACTGACTACTCTTACTTGCCGATAGAGGTTTTAGACCAAATTCTTGTGGCATCGACCCTCCAAACTAGTAAGAATGGGTTTTGTTAGTTTAAAAAAGTATATAAATTTATGTTTAGTCATAGTGTATATCATTATTATTAAAATATTATTTAAAAAAACTTCTTGAATTGGAATTAAAGTAATAGTGCCTAGGCGGAGAGGGGATAATATACAATCAAAATATAAATATAAAAAAAAGCAAAAGAGAAGGGAGAACGGAATTACTAATATGTTCATCTCTAATGACACAAATGAACTTATTGGATGCATAGATGTGGTTTTTTTTTAAAATACTCCTGAATCGAAAAAATAAGCCAAGGGAGGAAACGAAAGACCTCTAAATGTTCATCCCTATTGAACATTGATGGTGCAATCACTTTCGTAACCACACTATTGCGCTTATCCTTCCTGCATCAGATATAGATTCTTGGTTTTTGTTTTCTTCTCAACTAATTAATGGTTTTTTTTTTTGTTTAAACCCACATCTCCTAATTTGGAACAAGATAGTGTAATACCACACAGGGTTGTGTGAGGTGGGTCCATTAGGTTCATTGAAATAGACACTTCTAAGAATGTTAAATATACTCCCTATGATACTTACTATCGTATATAAACTTACTTCGCTTCTGCAACTACCTGATTGCAGCTGTTTGGTAACCATTTTCTATGATCCTCTCCTAATAATTGGTAACAAAGGAGTTTAAACCAAATTTGTGCATTGACTCCAGACTTAAGGGAAGGTGATTGGTAAATGATGTCTGCTAATATCATCCTGTGAATCGACAAACATGAATACACCTTATTGGATGCAATTAAGATTGGAAATTAAAAGCCCTAATTGACTAGGACATAAACGTAGGAGGACATAAATGACATTAAATGTTCCCAATGACACAAAGAACTTATTGGATCCAAGATTGGTTTAAAACCCTAATTGGATAGATATGCTTGGGAGGATGAAAATGAGCATGAACACTATAAGTCATTTTTCGTCCTCCCCTAGCTTATTCTCCGTATCTCCTTCCAATTTCCAACATGGCACTTTATTTAAAACACACAACTTGCTTCAATTGCGCAATGACTACAGGGATTCTATTGTTGTTGTTCAATTGGAGAAACCCCTAGTTGGATACAAATAATTAATAGATAGATGTCCTAAGTTTTTCAGGAGTTCGAAACTGCATTCTCTAAATCTTGTCTCCATTCCAATGGTAACGCACATTAATCAATCCCAGCTATTCCACATTAGATGCACAAGATTGATATGTATTATATTAAAGCCCCATCTATGGACTAGAAATTAATCCTTGCCAATCGAAATAGGCGTAAGGTATGTGTAGTGTCCATTGGAAAAAATAACATTTTAGTGTCATTTTTCCACGCAACGGAACCCATTTGAGAACCTAATAATCTGTCTTCCCAACTAGGCCGCCGTACACCCCTAAATCCGTGATAGTTCATCTAGTGCCACCCACAGAATTATAACTTTATGGGAACACAAGATTGACGAAGAGTCTTAACAACATTATTGGACCAAGAATAAGTAGGGAGGGGAAACAAAAAAATGACCTTTAATGTTCATCCAATGACCACAAACCACACCTATTGATGCACAAGATGGGTTAAAAACTCTTATGGACAAAGAATAAGCCAAGGAGGACGAAAATGATCTAAATGTTCATCTAATGACCCAAAACAAACCTATTGGATACACAAAGATTGGTTTAAAACCTTAGGTTGGACAAGATAAGTCATAGGAAGGACGAAAATGACCTTAAAGTTCAATCCAATAGACCAAACACACCTAATTGATGCACAAGATTGGTTAAACCCCTATTGGACAAGAACAAAGCCTAGGGAGACGAAAATGAACCTACATGTTCATCATGACTCAACACACCTAATTGATGCTCATATTGGCTAAAAACTAATACCTAGGAATAAACCAGGGAGAAACGAAAAATGACCTAAATGTCCATCCAATGATACAAATGAACTTATTGGAGCATAAGATGGTTAAAAAAAACCCTGATTCGATAATAAAAGAAGCCCTTATGGAGGACGAAAATGACCAAAATGCTCACCGATGACACAAAACACACTTATTGGATGCACAAGATTGGTTAAAACCATAATTGGACGAGGAATAAAATCTAAGCAGGACAAAAATGGACCTAAATGTTCACTCGAAATGACACAAATTAACTTATTGGAAGCACAAGATTGGGTTAAAAATCCTTATTGGACAAATAAGCCTTAGGGAGGACGAAAACTACCTAAAATTCATCCAATGACAAAAAACCACAGCTATTGGATGCAAATGATTGGTTAAAAACCCTAATTGTGACTAGAATAAACTAGGGAGGAGGAAAAATGACCTAAATGTTCCTCCAAATGACACAAAGGAAACTTATGGATCCACAAGATTGTTAAAACCCTAATTGGATCAGATAAGTCTAGGGAGGACGGAAATTACCTAAATGTGCATCCAATGACACAGAATTAACTTATTGGATGCACAAGATTGGTTAAAAACCCTAATTAGATAAGAATAAAGCCATAGGGAGGATGAAAATGACCTAAATGTTCATTAACGACACAAACACACCTATTGGATTGAGAAGATTGGTTAAAAACCCTAGTTGGGACAAGAAAATGTCTAGCGAGGACGAAACACATAAAGTTATTCAATAAACAAAAAACCTATGAATGCCACAAGATTGGTTAAAAAACCATAATTGGACAAGGAATAAGCTAGGGAGGAACGAAATTACCTAAATGTTCATCCAATGACATTAACAACCTATTGGATGCAAAAGATTTGATCAAAAATCCTTAATTGGACTAGAAATCCTAGCAAGGACGAAAATGACCTAAATGTTCACCAATGACAAAAATGAACTTTAATTGGATTGCCCTAGATTGGTTTAAAAAGTCCTAATTGGATGATAAACCTAGGGAGACGAAAATGAGCTAAGTGTTCATCTAATGACCCAAAACTCACCTATTGATGCACATGATTGGTTTAAAAACCCTAATGGATAAGAATAAGCCTAGGAGACGAAAATGACCTAAATTTCATACCTTACGACACAAACACACCTATTGGATGCACAAGATTGGTTAAAAAACTCCTAGTGCCACAGAAATAAACTAGGAGAGGCGAAAATTGACTAATGTTCATCCAATAAAACAAACAAACGTATTCGATGCACAAGATTTGATTAAAAACCATAATTGCGACTAGGAAATAATTCCTGAGGAAGGACGAAAAATGACCAAAATTGTTCATCAATGGACACCCAAATGAACTTATTGGAATGCACAAGATGGTTAAAATCCTAATTGGATAAAGAATAAAGAATAGGAGGACAAAAATGACCTAAATGTTCATCTAATGAACACAAACACACCTATTGGATGCACAATATTGGTTTATAAAACCCTTGTTGGACAAGAATAAAGCCAAGCGAGGACGAAAATGACTCAAGTGTTCATCTAATGACCCAAACAAAACCTATTTGGATGCACAAGAATTGGTTAAAAACCTTAGTTTGACAAGGGGAATAACCTCTAGGAAGGACGAAAAGTGACCTAAATGTTTCACCCAATGACACAACACACACTACTGATGCACGAGAATGGTTAAACTCCTAATTGGAACAAGAAAGCCTAAGGAGGACGAAAATCACCTAAATTAATCCTAGACACAAATGAACTTATTGGATGCACAAGATTGGTTAAAAACCCTAATGGACAAGAATAAGCTAAGGGGACGAAAATTACCTAAATGTTCATCCGATGAGTCAAACACACTTATTGGATTCACAAGATGCGTTAAAAACACTAATTGGACAAGAATAAGGCATACGGAGGAAGGGAAAATGACCTAATGTTCATCAATGATTACAAATGATCTTATTGAGTGCATATGATTGATTAAAAACCCTGTTCGACAGAAAAAGCTTAGGAGGACGAAAATGACCTAAATGTTCATCCGGAATGACACAAAACACACTTATTGGTGGCACCAAGATTGGTTAAAAACCCTAATTGAACAAGAATTAAACCTTAAGGGAGGACGAAAATGACCTAAATGTTCATCGAATGACACAAAGGGAACTTTATTGGAATCACAAGATTGGTAAAAACCCTAAGACCAAGAATAAGCCTAAGGAGGAGAAAAATAACAAAATGTTCATCCGATGACACAAACACAAGCTAGTGGATGCCACCAAATGGTTAAAAACCCTAATGGAGAAGACTAAAGGCCTGGGGAGGATGAAAATGACCTAAATGTCATTCTAATGACACAAACACACCTATTGGATGCACAAGATTGGTTAAAACCCCTAATTGGACAAGAATAAGCCTAGGGAGGACGAAAATGACCTAAATATTATCCAGACAAAATGAACTTATTGGGCGCACAAGATGGTTAAAAACCTAATTGGATAGAACAAGCCTATGGAGACAAAATGACCTAAATGTCCATCTAAATGGACACTAATGAACTTATTGATCCACAAGAGTGGTTAAAAACCCTAATGAGATTTAAGGAATAAGCTTAGGGAGGACGGAAAATGACCTAAATCTAATCCAACGACACCAAACACACCGATTGGATCACAGATTTGGGGTAAAACCCTAGTTGTGACAAGAAAAAGTCAGGGGAGGACGAAATTTGACCCTAAATGTTCATCCAATAAAACAAACCAAACCTATGGATGCACAAGATTGGTTAAAAACCATAATTGGACAAAATAAGCCAGGAGGACGAAAATCACCTAAATGTTCATCCAATGACACTAACACACCTATTGGATGCACCAAGATTGATTAAAACCCTAATTGGAGTAGAATAATCGTTAGAAGCGACGAAAATGACCTAAATGTTCATCCAATGACACAAATAACTTATTGGATACGCATAATTGGTAAAAAATCCTAATTCGTAATAGAATAAAACCTAGGGACGGACGACAAATGACCTAAGTATTCATCTAATGACCCAAACACACCTATTGATGCACAAGATTTCGTTAAAACCAAATTTGGACACGAATTAAGCCAAGGAGGACGAAAAATGACAAAATGTTCATGTCCAATGACACAAAAAAACTTATTGGATCAAAAAAATTGGGTAACAACCTTAGTTGCGACAAGAATAAGTCTTGAAATGACGAATGGCCTTAAAGTTCATCCAATGGACACAACGCACCTGTTGGATGCATAGATTGGTGAAAAACCCCTTTAATTGAACAAGAAAATACCCTAGGAGGACGGGAAAATCACCTAAATTGTTAATCCTATGACACAAATGAACTATTGGATGCACAAGAATTGCTTAAAAACCATAGTGTACAAGAATAAGCCTAGGGAGGACGAAAATGACCTCAATGTTAATCTTAATGACTCAAACACACCTATTGGATGTCAAGATTGGTTAAAAATCCTAATAGTCGAGGAATTAAACATAGGAGAACGGAAAAATGACCTAACATGTTCATACAGACACTAGATGAACTTTATTGGATTCACCAAAGATTTGTTGAAAACTTTAATTGGACAAAATAAAGGCCTTGGGAGGAAG
The DNA here is from genome assembly GCA_002896215.2 of Cicer echinospermum. Lineage (NCBI taxonomy): Eukaryota > Viridiplantae > Streptophyta > Magnoliopsida > Fabales > Fabaceae > Cicer > Cicer echinospermum. Next base: position 5,723 of record PGTU02014219.1, read on the forward strand.
AGAAAATGACCAAAATGTTCATCCAATGAAAACAAAATGAACTTATGGATATGAACAAGATTGGTTAAAGAACCCATTTGAAAGAATAAGCCTTGGGAGGATGAAAAATGACCTAATTGTTCATCCAGTGAGACAACCACAACCTATTGGATGGCACAAGATCGGTTAAAAACCCTAGTGGACAAGAATAAGTCTAGGAGGGATGAAAAAGACCTAAATGTTCATCTAATGACACAAACACACCTGTGGATGGCACAAGATTGGTTAAAACCCCTTTTAAATTGGACAAGAATAAGCCTAGGAGGCGAAAGATACCTAAATATTCATCCAATGACACAAATGAACTTATTGGTATGCACCAAGATTGGTTAAAAACTATGGATAAAGAATAAGCCTTTGGGAGACAAAAATGACATATGTCCACATCCAATGACACTAATGAACTTATTGGAATTCACAAGATTGGTTAAAAACTCTAAGTTGGACAAGAATAGCCCTAGGAGGAAGAAAATGACCTAAATGTTTCATCCAATGACTACAATCGTTTAAGCAAATGCATATAATTAAAATTCCCCATTTTTAATACTCAATTTAACTGAAACGATTTTCCAAAAACTAAGTAAACAAGACATTAAGAAGATTCCCCATTCCTTAATACTCATTTAACTTAAACGATTCACAAATTGTACCAAAAACACATCTTAACTGCTACTAAAGATGAATAAGAAACAAGACATTAAGAGATTCCCCATTATTAATACTCATTAACTTAAAACGATTTCTCAAAACAACATTAAAGGTAACAAGCATTAAAGAGATCTCCAGCATTCTTAATACTCATTTAACCTTAACGTTTTCAAATTAACCAAATATTAAAAAACAAACATATACAGAACCATTCTTTAATCCATTAACTTAAATCGATTTCACAAAACAACATTAACGTAACATGCACAAAGAATTCCCACTTACATCACATAACATAATGTTTTCGTATTAATTAAACAGTCAAAACACGAACCAAACATACAAATTCCAACCCTCATTCAACAACCACAACATAGTTCATTTCCACTATCAAAAACATACATAATTTATAGATGTTATAAAAAGTCAATCATTATCAATCATACACCAATGGGATTATTTCCGAAACATTCATCAATATTACACCAAAACCTAACTCTGAAGATTTTGACCCTAAAGCCTTAAATTTCATTTCCCCCAATCAAACGTCAAACCCTAACAAAATTCTTTTCCAACACAACCACAGGAATAAGTCCCTAAATGCCAATCTAGAAGTTTGGAAGGAGCCCTTACCTTCACGTTAAGATTTACTAGCGAATTACCGGTACAGTTGCGAGTAATCTGTAAAATCTCCGCTCGCACGTGCTTCCAAAGTTAAGTCCAGTCTAGCACGTTAGCTGGTAGTGTGACATCTTTACCTTCTATCTCTTCTGCGAAAGCGAACTTAGATCTAAGATAGAAACGAGGAGGTTGTGTTTGACCGGTTTTAAAATCTCTAATCACCGTTTTTCTTCATTTCCGAAAATGAAGGAAGAATGAATTCGGGAAGATCCTTGCTTCTTACCCACTCAAGCTCTTGAGTTTCCTATTCTTGACAGCAAGAAAGGAAGCGAAAATGAAGGAGAAGAAGAGAAAGAAGAAGGTGGTTCTGCGAGGCAAACGGAAGAAACAGGTTTTCTTTCTTCTTTCCTTTTCCTTTTTCTTCAATTTCTCTTTTTTTACTTTCCTTCTTCTTCCTCAAAATATAATATATAATATATAAATATATTATATATATTAATATATAAATTTATCAAAATATCTACTATAAATTCCATTACCCAAAGCTTAAACTTCTGCGTTAAGGATCACCGCTACTTAATTTAATTTATTTATCGACGAGTAAATTCTTTAATCGAGCATCCAAAATATCTTTTTGATTGTCATATAACTCCAAAATATTAATAACTTTGGCTAAAAAGCCTGCGAGTTCCACAATACCAATAATAAACAAAATACATAAAGATACTTTAAATTATGGGGTCTTCATATGGGATTAACGACACAAACCATTGGATGCAAAGGTAAAACCCTAATTGGAAAAGAATAAGTCCTAGGGAGTGACGAAATGACCTAAATGTTCTCCATCCATGAACAAACAAACACGCTAATTGATGACAAGATTGGTTAAAACCATTAAATGGACAAAGAATAACACTAGGGAGGACGAAAATGACACATGAAAAATGACATAATTATCTAATGACAACAATGAAACTTATTGGATGCACAAGATTGTTAAACCTAATTGGACAAAAGTTCCATGGAAGGACAAGAAATCTAAATGTTCATCCAATGAAACAAACACACCTATGGATGCACAATATTTGGTTAACAACCATAGTTGGACAAGAATACAGCTAGGGATGACTGAAAAAAGACCTAAGTATTTCACCAATGACCCAACACAACGCTATTGGATGCACAAGATTGGTTAAAAACCTAATTGGCAAGAATAACTTCTACAGAGGACGAAAAATGACCCTAACTTTCATCAATGACACACACGTATTGGATGCACAAGATTGGTTTAAACCCTAAACATGACAGAATAGCGGAGGACGAAAATACCTAAATGTTAATCCAATACAACAACACACCTATTGGATGCACAGATTGGTTAAACACTTTGCAGAACAGGAAGAAATGTCTATGTCCAATAAAAGCCTATGGGATGCACTTGTTAAACCCCAAATGGCGACCCGATGCGAAAGCGACCAAATGTTAATCCTATACACAATAGGCAACTTATGCGATGACAATGATGGTTTAAAATCACTCAATTTGGACAAAATTAAGTTGGACAATAGGGAAGAGATTACTGAAAATACCTAACCCTAGTTGATCCAGATTGGATTAAAACACACAATGGATGCAAAATTGATTGAACGATTGGACAATAAACTTAGGGAGGACAAAATTGACCTAAATGATCTGTCAAATGAAACATACACACTTATTTGGTCGCACAAGATTGGTTAAAAACCCTAATTGATCAATGAAATAGCCTAGGGAGACTATGAAATTGACTAAATGTTCATCCAACTGACACAAACACAACCTTTGGTATGCGACAACATTGTACAAAACCCTAGTGGACAAGATAAGTCAATGATGACTGAAAATTACCTATAATGTTCCTCCAAATATCACTAACGAACCTATTGGATAAACAATTGATTAAAAAACCTATATTGGAACTAAGAATAATCTAGAAGACAAAATGACTAATGTTCATCCAATGACACAACTACACTCTATTGGCATGCACTAAGATTGTTAAAAATCCCTAAGTTGGTACGAATAACTAGGTGAGGACGAAAATGACCTAAGTGTTCATCAAAAAAATTGGACCCAAACGACACCTATTGATGCCCAAGATTGGTTAAAAACCCTTAATTGACAGAATAGACCTGAAGAGAATGAAATGAACCAAGTTTCATCATAATATACACAAACGACGACCTATTGGATGCCACAATATTTTAAACAACTAATTGGACCAGAAATAAACCTAGGGAGGAGAAAATGACCATAAATGTTCATCCATTGACAAAAAACCAATGGATGCACACATGAGGTTAAAACCATTAATTGGACTAGATAAACATAGGAGGAGGAAATGACTAAATTGTCATTCAATGACAACAAAAACCTATTGATGCACAAGATGGTTAAAAACCCTATTGGACAAGAATAATTCAAAGGAGGACGAAATGACCAAATGTCATCCAAACACAAACAAAACCACCCCCTATTGGATGACAAACAGTTGTAAAACTCTAGTTGGACGAATAAGGCTAGTGGACGAAAAATGACTAAATGTTCATCCAATGACAAACGACCAACTTATTGATGCACAAGATTGGTTAAAACGCTAATTGGATCAGAATTAACCTAGGGAGAGGAAAAATGACTCTAAATGATGAATCCAATGACACAACACTGAAACTTATTGGAGCACAAGATTTGTGTTAAAAACCGGGCAATTGAGAAAATCTGAGAAAACCAAGGGCAGAATTTCGACAAATGCATAAAATTAATCATGACACAATAATTAATGGATGCACAAATTGGTTAAAAACCTATGGACAGAATAGCTAAGGGAGGACGAAAATGACCTAAATGTCATCCTGAGAATGACACAAACATACCTATTGGATGCAAAAATTGGTTAAAAGCCGCTATTTGGGACAAGAATAATCAGGGAGGACAGAAAATGACTAAGCTGCATCCAATGACTCAAAACTACCTATTGGATGCACAGAATTGTATAAAAACATCTCAATCGGATAAGAATAACACTAGGAGGACAAAAAACCTAAATGTTACATCCAATGAACAACACATATATGGATGCAAAGATTGGTTATAAACCCTAGATTGGACACAAGAATAATACTATGAGGAGGAGAAATGATCAAATTTCTATCCATGACAAAATGAACTTAATTGATGCACAGGATTGGTTAAAAACCCGTTTGGAAGATATGAGGTGAGACCTAAATGATCATCATACACAAACCCTATTGGATGCACAAGATTGGTTAAAACCCCCATTAGACGAGAATAACGTCAAGGGACAAAAATGACATAAATCTTTAAACAATGACACAAATGAACCTATTGGATGCACAGATGGTTAAAACCTAATTGGACAAAATATACCATAGGTTGAGGACAAAAATGATCCTATGTTCAATCCATATACAACAAATACCTATTGGATGACAAAGATTGGTTAAAAAACCTATGGACTAGATGAATACCTAGGGTAGACGAAAAATGAACCTAAGATTCTCCAATGACACAAACATCCCTATAGAATTGCACAAGATTGGTTAAAAACATAATTGGAACTAGAATAAACCTTAGGTGGAAGAAAATAGACCTAAATGTTCATCCAATGACACTATAACACATTATTGGGATGCACAAATATGGTTAAAAACTCCATAATTTTACTAAAAAGAAGCCTAGGGAGGACAGAAATGACCTAAATGTTCATCAATGACACAACACCTATTTGGACTGGGAAGATTGTTTAAAATAAATTTGGAGATAAATAAGCCAAGGGAGGACGAAATACCTAAATGTCTCTTCCAATGAACAAAAACACATATGGAGCAAAGATTATTAAAAAACCTAGTTGGACAAATAAGCATCTAGGGAGGTAACGAAATGACTAAATGTTTCATCCAATGACACAAACGAACTATGGACAGGAAAACCCTGGCGTGATAATTAAGAAAGATCTAGTTCCTCAAATCAAAGCACCTTTGATGCCAAGAGTAACACCCAAATTGGACTAGAATAAACCTAGGGAGGACGAAAATGACCAAATGTGTAAGACACCGCATATGTACACCAAGCAATTTCAATTAGAGCAAGAAATAATAAGGAAAAACCTATTGGCAGAATAAATATTTAAGTCATAGCCACAACGACAAATAACAACAGAAATTTACAAGCAGCGGAAAATAGTTTTTGAAAACACGATCCAAGTATTTTACACATCAAAAAGTGGTACATTGGACCCCATCAGAATTAAAAAATGTCAAAAAACAATATTAGTATAGGGTACAATCTTCCGAATAATAAATAACACAACCCAAAAAGAAGACGCCTATTCCTATACGTCACCTAATCTGATTCATTCTACCAAAAAAAAAACTATTACCACCTGAGTGCTCACGCGCCCCCCGTAAGAATCCTCCTAACATAGCAGCTCCAGTCAGGCGTTCCCGATCTACATTCCCCTCCACAGGGTACGATACCAGTAGGATTGTCCTGACTCTCATCTGAGGGCAAAGCCCAGTTTTCACAATAGTTGTAAAAGATCACCAACCGAAACATTAATTAACAGTTGACACATAACATTTAAGTTTTTGAATGCACAAAAATAACCTTTCCATAAGCATGGCACCTTAAAAGATTCCATATGCTAAAAGTTCATTATAATGCTGCCAATGAAAAATGAAGTCAAATAAAGTCTTACTTCAATCAAGTAATAAACAACTGGCCAATCATTGATGAACCAATGAGCAACGATCATCTGAACTCAAAATATGGAATTTCCACTATTGGGAAATCGATTTGGATGAAGGGTTTTAGTGAAAACTGAACTCTGGGATTAAATCAATCGATTGAATGAATAACTGAGCCCCTGTGTTAAAGCCAATCGATTGGGAAATCGATTTCCTGAGGGTTTTTTTCGTGAAAACTGTACTCTGGCTATACATCGATTGGCATCAATTGAATGAATCACTGAGCCCCTGTATTAAAGCCAATCGACTTGGGAAATTGATTTCTGAGGGTTTTTCGTGAAAACTGTCTCTGGGCGTAATTCACGATTGGGAATCATTGAATGAATCACTGAGCCCATGTATTAAAGCCAATCGATTTTGTCAAAATGGCTGATTGCTCCTGTAATGAATCCAATCGAATGCCAAAATCAATTTTTGAGGAATAGCTTTATAAAAGATCGATTTTGGAATCGATTTCCCTACATGTATTTTCTTAAAAACTACATAACACTAACTCAATCACATTCACACACAACTCCAAAACAGTAACACTTAGCAATTGCACACAATCACCACGACAACTGAGTTTCGAAATCAGTTTGTACAATCAATTTCACTTACACACAATTTGTTCCAAAACATCGACACTTAGTACAATCATCACAATCACAATGACATCTCAAGTTCAAACACTCAATCATACACTTGAATCAAACACGACTCGTGTGTCAAGCATCCTAATGCAATGCGTATATGCCAAAATGCATGGACTCGGAATTCCAAACCAAAACCCTCCTCGAAGGGCCGTAAATCATAATTGTATGCCCTATCGCAGGCCAAAGTACCAATTACCGAGGTGCCACCTATCACGGGTCTGCACGATTTACTAAAAAGCGTAAACCATAAACGTACTGCCTATCACGGGCCCGTACCGTTTACCGAGGTGCCACCTATCACGGGTCTGCACGGTTTACTAAAAAGAACGTAAATTGTAAATGTACCGCCTATCACAGGCCAAAGTACTATTTACCAAGGTGCCACCTATCACGGGTCTGCACAATTTACAAAAAAGCGTAAACCATAAACGTACTGCCTATCACGGGCCCGTACCGTTTATCGAGTTGCCACCTATTCACGCTGGTCTGCACGGTTACAAAAAACGTAAATCATAAATGTACCGCTATCACAGGCCAAAGTACTATTTATCAGTACCACCTAATCACGGGTCTGCACGATTACAAAAGAATGAAAGCATGAGCAATACTGACTCATCCACGACAAGTCGTTAAGCAATGCAGATATAAAAGATTCCCCATTTTTAATACTCAATTTAACTGATAACGATTTTCACAAGAAACTAAGTAAACAAGACATTAAGGATCTCCATTCTTAATACTCATTTAACTTAAACGATTTTCACTACAAACATTCGTACCAAGACATAAGAGATTCACATTCTTAATCTGCCGTTTACTTAAAACGATTTTCAAAACAAACATTAAGTAAACAAGACATTAAGAGATTCCCCATATTAATACTCATTTAACTTAAACGATTTTCAAAGACAAACATTAAGTAAACAAGACATTAAGAGATTCCAGCATTCTTAATTCTCATTTAACTTAAACGATTTTCAAAACAAATATTAATAAAACAAAACATTAAGAGATCCCCATTCTTTAATACTCATTTAACTTAAACGATTTCAAAAACAAACATTAAGTAAACAAGACATAAGAATTCCCATTCTTAATCACTCGTTTAACTATAATGGTTTTCAAATTCCACATAAAACAACTCAAACATTTACAAATTCCAATCCCTGATTCACAACCAACAACATCATTCATTTCCCCACAAATCAACCATACACATATCAAATTTCATAAGCATGAACTATTGAACACGTAAACTTTCATTACTCAATTCATACACAATGGGTTAATTATTTTCCGCGAACATTCATCCCAATATCACCAACCTAACTCTAAGGATTTTACCCATAAAGCCTTAAATTCATCTTCCAAATCGAACACTTTAATCCCCAATCAAAATTCTTTTCCACACAACCACAGATATCCTAAATGCAAACTAGAGTTTGGAAGGAGCCCTACCTTCAACGTTAGATTTATGAGCGATTACGTACCGGAGAATTCTGATAAAATCTCCGCTCGCGACGTCGTTCCAGAGTGTAGTCCACTAGATCGTAGCTGGAGGTGAGCATCTTCCCTCTATCTCTCTCGAAACGAAGCGCTTGATCTAGAAGACAAAGTGGAGCGTTTGTGTTTGACGGTTTGAAAATCCCTAACACCGTTTTTCTTCGTTTTCGAATGAAAGAGAAGATGAAGCCGCGGAAATCTTTGGTTTTCTTACCACCAAGTCTTGGTTTTCCTTTCTGACGCAAAGGAAGCAAAGAAGATGAAGAAGAAGAAAAGAATAGAATGGTTTTTTGCGAGCAACAGAGGAGAGGAAACGTTTTCTTTCCTTTTCCTTTTCCTTGTGTATTCATCCTTTCTATTTTCTTTCCTTTCTATCTTCTTTCTCTGAATTATTATATCAGGGTACATATTACATATATACATATTATATATATATATATATATATCATATATATTTATCAAAATTAACATTTCACCATAAGGCATTAATTCTTCGTAAAGATTCACCGTACTTAATTTAATTTATTTATATCGACGAGAAATTTTAATCGGGCATCAAATATCTTTTTGGTCATTACTCACAAATATTAATAACTTTGGCTAAAAAGCCTTCGGTTCAATACCAAAATAAACTAAATACATAAAGTATACTTTCAATTATGGTCTTATAGTGTGCATCCAACGAACAACACACCTATTGATGCACAAGACTGGTTAAAACTCACCTATTGGATGCACAAGATTGGTTAAAAACCCTAATTGGACAAGAATAAACCTAGGGAGGACGAAAATGACCTAAAAAATGACCTAAATGTTCACCCTCCAATGACACAAAATGAGGACGAAAATGACCTATGTTGGATGCACAAGATTGGATTAAAAACCCTAATTGGACAAGAATAAACCTAGGGGAGGAGGACGAAAATGACCTAAATGTTTCCAATGACACAAACACACCTATTGGATGCACAAGATTGGTTAAAAACCCTAATTGGACAAGAACAAACCTAGGGAGGACGAAAATGACCTAAATGTTCATCCAATGACACAAACACACCTATTGGATGCACAAGATTGGTTAAAAACCCTAATTGGACAAGAATAAGTCTAGGGAGGACGAAAATGACCTAAATGTTCATCCAATGACACAAACACACCTATATTGGATGCACAAGATTGGTTAAAAACCCTAATTGGACAAGAGAATAAACCTAGGGAGGACGAAAATGACCTAAATGTTCATCCAATGACACAATGATTTGGATGCACAAGATTGGTTAAAAACACCTATGGACAAGAATAAACCTATAGCACGAAAATGAGAATGTTCATCCAATGACACAAAAACCTATTGGATGCACAAATTGGAAAACCCTAATTGGACAAGAATAAGTCTAGGAGGACGAAAATGACCTAAATGTTCATCCAATGACACAAACACACCTATTGGATGCACAAGATTGGTTAAAAACCCTAATTGGACTAGAATAAACCTAGGGAGGACGAAAATGACCTAAATGTTCATCCATGTTCATCCAATGACACAAACACACCTATTGGATGCACAAGATTGGTTAAAAACCCTAATTGGACAAGAATAAACCTAGGGAGGACGAAAATGACCTAAATGTTCATCCAATGACACAACACAACCTATTGGATGCACAAGATTGGTTAAAAACCCTAATTGGACAAGAATAAGTCCTAGGAGGACGAAAATGACCTAAATGTTCATCCAATGACACAAACACACCTATTGGATGCACAAGATTGGTTAAAAACCCTAATTGGACTAGAAATAAACCTAGGGAGGACGAAAATGACCTAAATGTTCATCCAATGACACACAAACACACCTATTGGATGCACAAGATTGGTTAAAAACCCTAATTGGACAAGAATAAGTCTAGGGAGGACGAAAATGACCTAAATGTTCATCCAATGACACAAACACACCTATTGGATGCACAAGATTGGTTAAAAACCCTAATTGGACTAGAATAAAACCTAAGGAGGACGAAAATGACATAAATGTTCATCCAATGACACAAACACACCTATTGGATGCACAAGATTGGTTAAAAACCCTAATTGGACAAGAATAAACCTAGGGAGGACGAAAATGACCTAAATGTTCATCCAATGACACAAACACACCTATTGGATGCACAAGATTGGTTAAAAACCCTAGTTGGACAAGAATAAACCTAGGGAGGACGAAAATGACCTAAATGTTCATCCAATGACACAAACACACCTATTGGATGCACAAGATTGGTTAAAAACCCTAATTGGACAAGAAAAACAACCTAGGGAGGACGAAAATGACCTAAATGTTCATCCAATGACACAAACACACCTATTGGATGCACAAGATGGTTAAAAACCCTAATTGGACAAGAATAAGTCTAGGGAGGACGAAAATGACCTAAATGTTCATCCAATGACACAAACACACTATTGGATGCACAAGATTGGTTAAAAACCCTAATTGGACAAGAATAACCTAGGGAGGACGAAAATGACCTAAATGTTCATCCAATGACACAAATGACACTATTGGATGCACAAGATTGGTTAAAAACCCTAATTTGGACTAGAATAAACCTAGGGAGGACGAAAATGACCTAAATGTTCATCCAATGACACAAAACAACTTATTGGATGCACAAGATTGGTTAAAAACCCTAGTTGGACAAGAATAAGTCTAGGGAGGACGAAAATGACCTAAATGTTCATCCAATGACACAAACACACCTATTGGATGCACAAGATTGGTTAAAAACCCTAATTGGACTAGAATAAATCTAGGGAGGACGAAAATGACCTAAATGTTCATCCAATGACACAAACACACCTATTGGATGCACAAGATTGGTTAAAAACCCTAATTGGACTAGAATAAACCTAGGGAGGACGAAAATGACCTAAATGTTCATCCAATGACACAAATGAACTTATTGGATGCACAAGATTGGTTAAAAACCCTATTGGACAAGAATAAGTCTAGGGAGGACGAAAATGACCTAAATGTTCATTTCAATGACACACACACTACACCTATTGGATGCACAAGATTGGTTCAAAAACCCTAATTGGACTAGAATTAAAAACCCTCTAGAATAAGGACGAAAATGACCTAAATGTTCATCCAATGACACAAACACACCTATTGGATGCACAAGATTGGTTAAAAACCCTAATTGGACAAGAATAAACCTAGGGAGGACGAAAATGACCTAAATGTTCATCCAATGACACAAAACACACCTATTGGATGCACAAGATTGGTTAAAAACCCTAATTGGACAAGAAAAAGTCTAGGGAGGACGAAAATGACCTAAATGTTCATCCAATGACACAAACACACCTATTGGATGCACAAGATTGGTTAAAAACCCTAATTGGACAAGAACAAACCTAGGGAGGACGAAAATGACCTAAATGTTCATCCAATGACACAAAGACACCTATTGGATGCACAAGATTGGTTAAAAACCCTAATTGGACTAGAATAAACCTAGGGAGGACGAAAATGACCTAAATGTTCATCAATGACACAAATGACACAAATGAACTTATTGGATGCACAAGATTGGTTAAAAACCCTAGTTGGACAAGAATAAGTCTAGGTAGGACGAAAATGACCTAAATGTTCATCCAATGACACAAACACACCTATTGGATGCACAAGATTGGTTAAAAACCCTAATTGGACAAGAATAACCTAGGGAGGACGAAAATGACCTAAATGTTCATCCAATGACACAAACACACCTATTGGATGCACAAGATTGGTTAAAAACCCTAGTTGGACAAGAATAAGTCTAGGGAGGACGACGAAATGACCTAAATGTTCATCCAATGACACAAACACACCTATTGGATGCACAAGATTGGTAAAAAACCTAATTGGACTAGAACAAACCTAGGGAGGACGAAAATGACCTAGGGAGGACGAAAATGACCTTAATGTTCATCCAATGACACAAAGACACCTATTGGATGCACATGATTCGTTAAAAACCCTAATTGGACTAGAATAAACCTAGGGATGACGAAAATGACCTAAATGTTCA
>PGTU02014223.1:0-12078 GCA_002896215.2 Cicer echinospermum
TACCGGAAATTTCAAAAAATGAAATTTCCGGGAAGGCATCCGGAAATTTCAAATTTCCGGTATTGATTTTGAACTACCGGAAATTTCAATTTTGAAATTTCCGGTAAAAACATTTTTTCAAAAAAACTCACTTTTCCGGATTTTTCAAGTGTGGGGTACAACGGTTTTGATTTAAGGTTATTTTGGGTATTTCACTCAAAAAACATTAAATTGGGGGTACAAATTTAAATGGGGGGTACAAAAGCTAATAGTCAATAAAACCAGATGAAAAATTAGAAAATTGGACTAAAATCGGTAATTGGGCCCGGTTGCAGAGATTGGACCTTTTTTTATTTATAAAAACAGAATAAACATCATTCAGCATTTTGGATGAATTGGGCCTCAAATTGGAGGCCCAAATTAACCTAAATCATACAATGATTTAATTAATGTTTCAATTGCCATACACATTTTTAATTTTATATCTCATACTGCATACTGTATATTTTAAATTTTTCAACGTGAGATTTATTTTGCCCCCAAGATCAAGTACAAATACCAAGATTTTTGTGCGAAAAGGCTCAGCTTACTATGCATCAAAAAAATTTAATAAAAAATTATTAATTTACTTCTCAAAAATTAAAAATAAAAACTAAACTGTCTTATTTTTATTTTGTTTTTAAAAGAGAGAAAAAAAACTATTATTGAAAATTTACCAAGCACCAAGATGTATACCATATAGTGGAAACAATATATTTTTATAATAATAACGTTACATTTATACAACTTAATTAAATATTACGGTTCTATTGAATATATACAAATATTTTGGTATATATTATAACACTTACCACTGGTCTAAGTTGAGTCAACTTATCCATTTACCACTAAGTCACTAACTATAAGTCATACCTAATCGAGAGTACGCACAAGAAGTCTACGTACACCTCCTCTGGCATCCATCCCCCATAAAGGGGATAAAATCTTTTGTTTTTTCATGTTAAAGAAATCCTATATATGGTCTAATATATTGATACAAGCATAAGAAAAAGTGGTTTTGGAAATTCTCATTCAGTATCTTAGCTTATGTTGTCCAACATTGTTTATATAGCACGCGAGTTTGAATCATTCATTCTACTTACTAGAAACTAATGTTTAAGTATGAAGATAAGATTTTATAAATATGGTATTTTGGTTGGAGATTGGCAAGAAATACAAGCAAGGGATCCACATTAAGTCAAATAATTTACTCTTCAACTGAACTTAACACTGTTTGTCTAACACCAAACTCAGTTACCTTTGCCAATGCGATCCAAATGTAACTCTATGAGTCTAGATGGCTGTGAACCACTGCAAAAATGTAAATCTCCTTTTTGAATGCAATTTGTCGATGTATCTAAAATAAATCAAGCGGAGATAATTTCCGATTAGTTGAGGTTTGTAGGCACACACAATTTTTCCACTCCGATTGTTATGTTGAATTGATATTGAAGAAGTCACCATCTTAGCTACGAGAAACATTGAGTTTATAACTTTTACTTTCTGAGTATGACGTTGATTATTCTTAATATTTTAGATAATATTTAAGTAGTAATCAACTATGAACTATCTATCAAAACGTTTCACCGAAGAACTTGCCTAAAATTATATACGTTCTAAGAATGGATGATGTTCAAGTTGGAAATCTAAGACTATGATTTCTCATGATTTGGCTCGGGAAGAAAACCTAATCCAACTGAATCGTCATAACTATTTGATGTTAATTGTTTGTTCAAAATCACATCGAACTAGTATAAAAGTTCAATGCACAAATTCTACATTTTTAAACTGAAATTATTTTTACAAACAATTCAACTATATTTTTTTGAACCGATTTAATTTCCTTGTAAACTAAACCATACCAAATTGCTATTATTGACTAATATTATGACATTTAAAGAAAACCAGATATTAAGACTATTGGAAAAATAAAAACACCGAAACAAACCATTAACCCAAACTAAAAAAAATCGAACTTGACATATAGTTCATAAACGGGTTCAATTCAGCCCGTGAACTACCCAAAGTTCAGTAATTTAATTTGTTAAAGTCAGTTAAGTTTGTGTTGCGGATGTTTATATGTAAACATATATCTAAGTGAATGAACATAACTAACCGAAAATTCTAATCTACGTGAAAAGGAATAATTAAGTGTAGGTACTAATAATTCGTGACAATAACATTGTTTTATTGGTTGTATTAAAAGCATGCGTCAACCATATAGGAAACAATAACATACCCTGTTTTCACTTTTTGCTTCTTTCATCTTTTTGTAAAAACTTTTGGGCGGCGGAAATAATTTCTCATTGCATTTCCATTCACCCAATTGTCACATGTCATGCAATGTTAGAATTATAACTTCAATTTCATCCAATCAATTTCAATTAAAAGACCACCTAAAAGTTGATCGTGCCTAAAAAACTTGCTCTTTTATTTTCTTTTATTTATTGGTATTAAAAATAAAATAAAGTCTAGTTGAAACTATCTATAAAAAGGTTGAATTGATTGTATCCAATACAACATCTAACCCATGTACTCAATGCAAATGCAATCCAGTCAATTTTTGTTCCTTTTGGTGATATGTTTTGGAATATTTTTGTTGTTGGGAGTTATATGTCCCAGTTGAAGGGATTCTAAGCCAAGGGCTTTTCTTTGTGTTTGGTTGATTCAGCTTGTTGATCAGTGGTAATAACAATTATTGGCAACTACTGTAGAGCTGTTCTCTCCATATGGAACTTGATTATCCAAACTGGTAGGACCCACTGGTCGATTTTCAAATGTCTTAATATCCTGATCTTATTTATGTTTAACTTAGTACGTCCATAAATTCTTTAAATATTTTCTAATTTACTGTTTATTATTTTTGCTCTCTTTTTCACGTATCCAACCACATATGCATTTTACAATTTTCGATGTTATATTAACTAAATCAAAATTCATTAATACTAAACTAAAATATATCGTTATTTATAAACAATTTTTATACATAAATATATAGTTAGTTAACTTGTATCTTGATTATAGGTCAAAAATTAGGTACTGAATCTGTGTTGCCATACTATGAGTCCACCAACTAAGAGGCGAAAGCTTCTTAAATGGAGCGATCTTTGCCATCCACGCTGGAATTCTCCCTGAGTTCAATTTGTAGTGTAACTAAAGAGAAATGTAATTTGCTAAAATATGGTTGATGGTAATGACATAATTAAAATTTGCGCTATATAATCAGAATGTATAGGACAATGGATTACGTTTGAAGAGTACCAACATAGAGTGACCTCTCTAATTGGAGCAGCTAGACTAAAAAATGGGTTAATCAAGCATTAGTCCTCATCACTGTTTTGGTAACGGCTTTGTAAACAATTACTAGTTTGTTCCGTATTCGCTAGTCTCGCCAATATTCACTACAAGATTATGTCAAATTTCTCATCGTAGAGATATCGCAAACTCTTACAGGTAAAAATTAATTATGTTAATAGTAATAGTGAATTTTCTAGTTACATTTAATGTACAATAATGTGACAAATATGTTGCAGAGACTATATGATCTAGGAGCACGCAGAGTGTGTTACAGGACTGGACCATGGGTTGTTTCCAGCAGAATTGGCTATGCGTGCGAAGCAGTGGCAGATGGTTCTGGCTGAACTTCAAAGAGCTGCTGAATTGTACCAATCTCAATCTACAACACATGATACAAGACTCAACAATAAAATGGCAAAGATGTTTATTGCTGCAAATACGCACTTATGCATAGTGATTTCGTACTAACCCAAACGATTTGGTACGCATCAAAATTCTAATATTACAGCATTCGTTATTTAACATGTATATATAATTTATTATTTTAATGTTGGGTCAGGTTTTGCTACATCGAGAAATGCTTGTTGTGGACAAGGGCCATACAATGGATTGGCGTGGCACACCACTCTCTAAATTATGCCAAGACAGAAACTTGTAGCATTTTGGGTCCATTTCATCCATCCGAAAAGGCTGGCAACTTATTGTGGAGCAAATTATGTCAGTTCAAAAGATACATGCATCCAATGAACCTCAGCACTGTCCTAGCATTGGATGCTACCACATAACAACTATCACATGTTATCTTCTTTCTTCTTCTTCTTAATTCTTCTTGTTGACTTGAGATTTGGTTTTTAATTTGTATCAAGTGTTGCACTTCCAGCTCTTTAGAGTTGTGATTTCTTAAATAGTCTGATGAATTAAATAATTGATAGTACTATTCCTTCTTTTATATAATAAATATAATAAATGCGCCTAATAAAATGAAGCACATTTCAAACTAATCAAAAATAAAAATATACATTCCATAGGCATAGACATAGTTCAATATGTTTAATTGGGACATCTAAAGAGTTCAATAAGTAGTTATTATTTAAACCATAACTATTAAAATAATATATTAACATTATTACTATAAAAACAAATTAAAAAATGAAAAAGATTAGAAGCGAGAAAAGTTAACGATGTATTAAAAACATTATTATATCAAGAATAAAAGGGTAATGGTAATACTCGCATAGATGTTCCTTGCCACTTTATTTACCAAACCTCGCCACTTGTATAATAATAGAAAAGAAGACAAAATTGTTTTCTCACAATTCGTGGTTGTAATTAGTGTTCGATTGGAGAATGGTTAGATGGACTCTTAAAATGGACCTCGATTGGAGAATTGTAAGTGTGTGTGTTCGAAACAAAGTTGTTGGAAATGGTGAAAGTCTTTGTTTGATTGTAGTTCAAGATAGAGAACACTTGAACTTTTTGTTTGGTCTTAATGTGTCTTATCATGATTGTTTAGAGTCAGTGTAGTGACGAGACATTATTCTATGATTTTTCGTCTATAGATATTTGGTAGTGATTTCATGACGAGTTATGAGATCCTTTATCATTTAATTTATCTTTTAGGCTGACCCTATTACTTAAAAAAAAAGAGATACATATGGACTAATTTTTATTTTCATTTCTATAAAGTTATAAAGGATATTATGTCAATTTTTTTTCTCACATTTATCCAATTAAATATTTGAAGAATTTAATTTTGTTTTGTTTAATTTAAGCTTACATAAAATTGATTTTTTCTTCTTCTTTGCATTCACATTAGGTGTTTAAAGTGTATGAATAAAATGGCATCATGTTGGAACATAATGAGTGGGAATACACTCATATTCATTACACATATGCAATATTGCTAAGAATATCACGTGATGGTATGAAAGTAAGAAATGTGATGTGAAAATGCAAGAAAGATATAAAATAAGTGTGAAGCACGTATTAAAAAAGTATGGTAAGAAAATACCTTGTATAAGAAACTTGATTTATTAGTTTTTTTTTATGAAGAAATAATTTAGGGTCATGGTTGTTAAAAGAAAATTAAAAGAGAAAGAGTATGAAAGAGATAAGATAATGAAAAAAATGTAGTTGATTTCATTACTGTTGATGATATAAAAGAAATAAAGAGAAATAGTTGATTGTTTTTTTAAAATTTTAAAATGTCCCTTGACTAAACAACCTTCAATCAAAATTATTAGTATTTTTAAATCTCTAATTCAATTCTTATAGTAATTTAATTAATAGATTGAATTTAAATTAACAATTTTTAATTTAATGTTAATGATGATTACCATATAATTTAATTTTAAAAAAATAGAGTGCAATTTTTAATAGGAAAACAAACTGAAAAGTGAAGCCAATAAATTACAAAAAAAGAAACCTCTAATTGTGTGCATTCATCGTCTTCCACTCATAGCTCTCCTCTACTTCTCTTGCATTGCTTGATAAAAAAAATTAAACCATCTCTCAATATGTATTATGCGAGAGTCTCTCCAAAACTTATAGTTGCAACGTATTTGCTATTTTTGCATAGAAAATAAAAAGTGACGGTTCCACGACTTTTTAATCATCTTTCCTATTTTATGCATTTCAAAACAAGAGAAATCACGTCATTTTTCTCTTTTTTATTTCTCTTCAAACAAACACCTTTAATTAAAATAACCATTTTCATTGACAAAACGATTCCTAAACATATAATAATATCAAAGCAAATATGAAATCATGAAAGCAGAATGTATATTATGATAATGTATGCATCTGTTTACTTCTAAAAACTATAGATATTTTTAAATAGTTATAGTTATTTATTTTTTTAGATAAAATAATAAACAAATTTTTAATTATTATTTTTGTTTATATTTTTTAAAAAGAGTATGTCTTAATATTTAATCACTTATTTGACAGAGATAAAAATAGAAGAAATAAAGAAGAGAAATTTGTTTTTACTTATTTGTACTCAATTTAGTTGCAGAAAAGCTAATTTAATTGCAAAAATAATATATGAAAAATGCAAAAACGGACACGGGTTCGTTCCATTTGCTTTTTTTGTACATCACCACAGTTTATTACAAAGCTCGATTATGTACTTAAGTTTCGTCAATAATTTTTTATTAGACTTAAAGCAATTGGGGAAGATATATTGTAATTTAAAAAATCACCAGCTTCCCTCATAGTAGTAGCAGAAAGAGAAAATAGAGCATAGAATGAAGGCATTATAAGTCCACACAGAAGTTGTACCTGCCCAGCCTTGCGATTGAAGACTCTACCAATTGTAGTTGCTCTTCTCCTTTCTATGCCTCGCGCTTTTGTTTTCCTTCAACATTGCTAGAATATTCTGTTATGGCTGTACCCGTTGAAGAAGCCATTTGCAGCTCTCTCTACATTCTCGCTTGAGGTACCAAACCAAACTACTCCTATACCTCACTTTCTTTCTTCATTTATTTCAATCCAGTTTCTGCTCTTCATTTTCTCACTTCATTTGCAACGATTTTGAATTTTGCTTATGGATCGTTCTTTTTTCTTTCCTACTGTTTGGTTCTGATTCAGTCAATCATTACCTAAATTCGCGCTAATTCTAATTATAGAAACTTCTGTTTGTTTTTTGTTTTCAATTTCTGCATTGAGTTTGTTTTAGACATTGAGCGGTTTATTTCTTCTCTGTATTCTATATGTCTAACAATGACTGAAACAATTATTGATCTATCAATACTTGATTCAGAAGTGTTATTCCGACATCTAAATTCAACAACATTTAAACGGTTAATGCAATTCAAAAACGTGGTTAACTAAGTTAATGAATAATAACTAGTATATCAAGATTAGACAACTCATAACCATTAACTGAGTTGTTCCAATTATGAAAATTTGCACTCCGGCAAATTGTGGTTAGTCACATCAAATTTATAATAATGAAGTTTAGTTGATAATTAATGCGTTGTGACACATAATATATCTATTGACCAAATTTAACTCTTTATAACCACATGTCTGAACTATAGTGCTAGATCGTGGAAAAATAGCGGTTTGTTCAATTCTGCTACACAGTAGTGCTATGCCGCTACTATAGCCGTTATTTGAACAATACTCTGTACTAAATAGTATCATGAAGCAATAGTGATTTGATCAAATTCTGCTAATGCGATATGATAAAGGATAGCAAATTCTAATGCTATAGTGCCGGTATTTGACAACTCTGGTTTTGAACTATGCTAACTATTATGTGTCCAAAATTGAATGTCAAACAACATTTTTGGTACTTGATTTGCATGACATGTATGAGGATTCTGGAGGTTACTCAAATAACACATTGCAGAAACTTGAAGTTTTTAATTCGTATAGGTGAGTTGTTTTTTTAATGTGTTGTTTTTTGTTCCTTAATTACATAGGATGAACAACCAGAGGTGCAAGGACCTGGAGTGTGTGGTGTCAACTGAGAAGAGTGCCACAGAGATCCAATAGGTACTTTGGCTTCTTCTTCATAGTTCCACTATTCTTTTTCGGATATGTCATTAATTTGTGCTGTAAATTTACTTGATAGAAAGTCTGAGTGTTTTCAGCTTTGATTGAAAGTTGCATAGATTTTTGGTTATTGCCATTTACCACCCTCCCTTTTGTAGATTACTGTGATGTCGCAGCATACAGACTATCTCTGTCAGAGGATACAAAGCTCTCAATCAGCTGGTATGCTGTTCTTGGAATATTTTTGTTGATTTAACCTGTCCTGTAGATGTTTGTTGTATATTTTGACTGTTTCTTGCTAATACAAAATGCAGAATTCCCTTACCCAAGAGGGAAAGGAGATGGCATCAGTGCTTTACACTTATCGTAGTTGTGTCAAGGCACTTCCTCAGGTGATATTTCTATTAACTATGGTAGTCAAGCCAGTCAATGGCATAAAATATGCTGTTTTTATGGTTAATGAGGCAATTTTGTCAGAAGAAAGGGTTACTCTTTAAACATGAAGTACATATTATATTTGAATTTTATTGGCACTAAATCCAAACCTACATGATGTCTTATATGGATTCATTTTCAAAATCACTTTGTTGTCTGTTGATAAATTTGATAATATTAAAAAGAACCTTATCAGAGATCCAATTTCATGTTTCCATATGTTTATATTTTCTCCTCTTATTTGTGCATTTTGCCACAATGAGGTAGCTCCTGATTCTATGAAGCAAAGCCAAGCTGACTTATATTTGGAAACGTATCAAGTTCTGGATTTGGAAATGAGTCGTTGCGTGAAATTTCAGCGATGGCAAGCATCAGCTTCCTCAAAAGTATGGGTTGCGCTTAACATATTGTAGGATCCTTTGTTTTAATTTCTTTTTCCAGAAAATTAGCCAGATCCAGACTTAATGTTAAGTAAATTCATACATGTCATTTTTTATGCAGTTAGCTACTGACATGCAACGTTTTTCTAGGCCTGAGAGACGCATTAATGGTCCTACAATATCTCATCTTTGGTGTGTTATAATGCTTCTTTTGTTGTTTTTGTCATTGTGTTTATTTGTTTATTTATTTAATAGCTTTATTATTGACTCCAGGTCTATGTTGAGGTTGCTTGATGTTCTGGTGCAAACTTGACCATCTTAAAAATGCTAAGGCAAGCATACCTAATGACTTTTCATGGTACAAAAGGTATGAATTTTGTTTTTTCCTATGTTACTTTATTTTCATGTAGAGGATCTTCAACCTCATTTTCAGGTTCTGTTTGTTTCTGTTAATTATATCTGTGTTCAGCTCCTTCTTTTTATCCTTTATTATACATGATGCTTTTAGGAGCCTGTAATTTAATATTCTCATTAATGACAGAGATTCTCTTCCGTTTTATCAATATGTTCTTTTATGTATGTAACTTCTGTTTGTATAGTTGATTCAATGCCTTGTTGATTAGAGAACAACTACATTACATTGAGGCACTTTAGGGATCTATCTTTTTGCCTCACCTAATATGTTAAATATTAGTAAATATTACTGAATAACCAGCTAGCGGACTTTGAATTTTTCAGATGAAAGTGTTGATTTGATTGGAATTTTATATGTGATGAGCAAAAATGTCATTGAAGAAACTAAACGGACATACATTTACTAATATCACCTTCTTTTTAAAACGCATTGCCCAAAAGTTCAAGAGGTTGCTAGACATCCCTAGCTACTTTAGTGTAGTTTGGAATGAAATGTAAAAGTTAATATGCATCCATATTCTCTAGAAAAAGTTACATTGTTTTAAGATACTACATTAAGCCCAGTTTGGTTTGAGAGAAAGATAATATGGAAGAAATACATTTTTAAATATTTGAAATTTTCTCATTTGGATGAAAAGGAAGGGAAGTAAGAGAACTTTAGAAACTACAAGCTCAACATTTCCATTCATTTAAAAAATAAATTATTTTAATATTCTCTTCATTTATCTTCTCCTCATAAAAAAAAAGGGTAAGTGTATGGTTATGGTCTTCATAAAAATGTCTTTCTTATAGGTATGGTAGTTATCAATAATCTTTATAGCTGATTCAGCCCTGCCTTGTGGCTGTGAATGTTGATCAGTTTACCTGACAACATTTTGATGCAAAAAAATGGTTTTAACAATCATACCTTTCTGCTGATGGAGATTCTCCATTGTTTTTGGCTATTCACCAGAAGTATGATGAGTTTAGGAATAGAAAATATGAAAAAATTTACTAAAGAAAAAAATAAGCATTAGGTTGCTGTCTTGTAGCTTCATCAATTATCCAACAAAAATTTAAGAGCAAGCCCAGAAGCAGAAAACTGTATTACAACCCCAGTATGCTTCAAAGCTCTATATGGCTATGTACCTAGTACTCAAAAGAGAAACTTTGATGTGAAAAATTGTTTAGCTTTAGAGTGTTGAAATCATATAATTATTCAGGAGGTAATATGAATATAAACTCTAATAGATCACAATGAAAACATGATTTTTGTTTTATCTATTTTAAGAAATGCAGTTTCTGCTATTTGTAATTGGGAAAACTACAAAAATGCTTATAATATTGTCAAACTTAAGATATGGAAAAGAATAGCATGGTTTCCATGATTTAGGACTTCTTTATTTGAAGAACTATCTAATGAAGTTTCTCATTCATTCATCTTGGTTCCCTCCCCCCACTTTGTCAGGACTTTCACACAAGTTAGTGGTCAGTGGCAAGACACTGATTCAATGAGGGAGGAGTTAGACGATTTACAGGTGCATAATTGTTGAAATTTCCCAGTGTTTGTAATATAGAATGCTGTAAATTTATTATTTATTGTCTGACTTTCCAAAATTTTGGTCATTTATACTTTTTGACCAAAAATCCTGAATAAGATATATTGACCTTGCTAACTTTCTTTAATTGCATTTGCAGATTTTCTTGAGCACAAGATGGGCTATTTTGTTGAATTTACATGTTGAAATGTTCCGTGTAAATAAGTATCCTGTATATCTACTTCACAATTTTTTCTCTCCATATGACTGCCACAATTTCCACTTTTCTGGTTTAACTTTTATGTTTTTTTTCTTTATTTGATATTTCTTTTTGGATAAAAGTTATTTGTACTCAGGATGAATGTGGAACTGATTCATTCTGACAGATAAAATGATCTATTAAAAAGAAAATTGAAGTGCTAGTTTATGTTGAAATTTAAGTTATGAGAAAGAGTGTAGGATATTGAGGGACTTTCTCCTTAATACACATATACTTTCATTCAAAAGAAACGAGCAGATTTAGTTGGACACTTGAGCTTGGAAAATGAAGAAACTGTTAGTTACCACAAAGGCACAAATCTTTCTTTTGATTAGTTATTCAAGTTTTCAGTTTAAACCAAGTTGGAGTAAATCTAGCTAATGAGAGAAATTCTTAATCTAAATTTTACTTCTTGGCTTTTGTCTTTTAATAGTCGGTGCAAATAGTCTCGTTGATCTATCACACCCTAACTCAACTTTTACTCGCATTCGTATCGCCGTTTTTAATATCATTCTCTTCCATTTATTATTCAATTCCTTGACTTGAATCAGTGTAGAAGACATTCTTCAAGTTCTTATAGTATTTGTTGTAGAGTCCTTGGAATTGGACTTTGCACTTCTCTTTCCAGAGCGCCACATTCTTTTGCGCGTTTTGCCTGTTCTTGTTGTCCTAGTGACATCATCAGAGAAAGATAGTGAGTCTCTGTACAAGAGGGTAAAAATCAACAGATTGATCAATATCTTTAAGGTAATGTTTATATATATATTAGGTTGGTGTATTATTTTAATTGGTTTTAGCATGTAGAAGTGTTGTTTTATATTTGTAAGTATGGTATTATATTTTATGGTTTGGGGGTATAGGTATTTTATTGACTTGTAGTTAGAATTTCAGTATTTTATTATATTATGTTTAGTATTTAATTTGATTAGGTTCATTATCCTGACCTTTGTTATGTAATAAAAAGATGATGTTCATCGAATTCACGTTGTATGAAACATTAACTCATGTGGCACTGATTTCTTATCTGTTTGTGTGAGGGTAGAAATTGGAGATCTTTATCTATATCCAGAACGAAGAGAGTTCATTTCTGACTGCATTTTTCCAAGTCCTGCATGCTCTTCTCCCTGCCTGGGGCGATTATTTTGAAGGAATATACACATGATTCTTTCCAAAATTGTTCTTGCCCAAATGCCTTCCTCTAGTCCTTGCAGACTCATTGACGCTTCACTGCTCGTGAGAGCACAGAATATCCCTC
>PGTU02014224.1:0-12473 GCA_002896215.2 Cicer echinospermum
TATTTATTTCTCTGTTTTATTTTAATTCCTTTTTAAAAAAAAAAAATATACACCCTCGCTTTGAAAAACGGGGTGTTACATACATCAAGATCAATCTCCAGATTTATGAGAAAAAGTACATCTAAGGCATACATACCCCAACATTGCATCTCATGTAAAAAGCAACACACGTACAAAGCAGAGCAGCACAACACAACTGTCAAAATCCATCATATAAAATTGAAACGAAAAAACTGTTCTAGTATTTACAAAAGAACATTATGGGTTATTTACTCTTTTAAAGGCAGAATTAATACAAATAACTTTCCAAAATCTAACACAATTTAAAGAGTATCAAGCTTACCAAGTAGTGGTCGCCATAAACTCGAGCTGAATGCCCAAGAGGAAAACAACCTTAAGATTGATCTCCAAATTATGATGTGGCGAGAAGGCGAAGCAAGTACATTGTACTTCATTATTATTGCAGAAAGGCTCTGCATAATTCTGATTCTCGAACAATATCAACTAACTTTCATAGCCCATATCCTCATCAGTTTCACGTTTCCATCAAACCAAAAGCAAGAACGTTTATTGCATTGTAAGACGTTCTGGACAACAATATAAACATTGTTTAATTGCCTTAAAACATTTATTAACAATTGGAAGTGCGTGTCAATGATAATATTCAATCTTAAAGTAATCTTCAAAGTCTTTTATCATCTATAAATTGAAGATCATGGAAGATGAAGGAAATCAGTTCAATTTAAATCTAACCAACACTGTTCAAGTAAGACAAGTCAACTCTTCAGCATTACTCACGTCTCTTCACTATATTACTGAGTTGTTCTTATTTTTCTCAACAAGTGTTGAAAAGTTTCAGATCCCCAAACATTTATCATACACATCATTTGAAACTCAAGTCTATCTTTTATGTTAGATTGAGTTATTGTAAAAATCCTTTCTAAGGTTGAAAAGTAAAGATTGTAATTGATCAAGATCGTGATCAATAGAAAAAGGTGTGAAGGAGAACATTATGGTTCTAAAGCACATAGTAAAAATCTCACATTGTGAGACTGACTAGTCTGAGTTGGGCGAACCAATAAACTTTTTGTGTCTGATCTTTCTATCACTTATCTTTAATTGTTTTCACACACAAATCACACTCATTTATAAAACTAAATTGTTTAATTTACCTATCTAACATATCCAGAACAATTCTGGACTTCTGTTTTAACTAAGATTGATCATGAGTTAATTAAATTAAGTACATGAATTAAATTTAAAAGGTCACATTCAACCTATTTTCTTGTGATGACATTTTTACTTCAGAGGGCTTTTGACGAGTCTTTAAGTCCATTGACGACATTGGAGCAAATAAAAGAGATACCAACATGAGAAAAGTTGACAATGGTGAGACATTGGTTGAAAGATTCATAAAACCAGTGAAAAAAATGTAAAAAGCAATTGCACAGATTTGAAGACAACAGTTGGAAGAGTGGACATATATTACTAAGATAAAAGAAGAAAATAATGGAACAACAAGAAGCGGTTTACCATGTTCCAAAGATGGCATGGTTGAAGGGAACAAAGAGAGACAATATGTTAACAAGCCGATGATGGATCAAATGAAAGTAATAGAGATGCTTGGGCAAGACGGATTAATGTGGATTGATTGCTGTGAAAGACTCAATCTTATAGCCAACCAAACCATCGAAAGGGTCCCCGTGCTCCTAAGAAAAACAGAAGCAAACATAGTTCCATTTGTCACATCTACTGAGATTATTAATGCATTCATCATTGTAATGGTTTGATAGAAATAATGAATAGTTTAATTCGTCGAGAGCGATAAAGCACACATTGTATTTCAATATACAGGAGAAAATTGTTGCAGCCTTGTAAGTCCTTTTAATTATCAAATGAAGCGAGAATTTTGTTTTTGAATTTTCTCTACATATGGTTTTTTTTTTTGTTTTGAGGATGCATGATCAAGATAAGATATTGTGTCTAGGTTGCGAAATCATAAGATATGTATTTTTTCCTATTATTAAATTAATTAATGAGATGTTATTTTTCTTCATTTAATTGATTTATGTAAATTACTAAATTTTATATTAATTTTAATTATTATTTTTGAAATGATATATTCCTATTTGATTTTTACTATATATGTTGCTAATTTTGGTTAAAATAAAAGTAAATAAAAACTGAATCATGCCTCCTTGTGGAATTATTTGGAAAAGTCTACTAATAATAATAAGTATAATAATAATATTAATAAATAATAATAATAATAATATAAACTAAATAATAGATATAATAATAATAATAATAATAATAATACCATGACATGATTTTTTTTTTGTTTAGAAAACAAAAGTATTCATATTATATCAAAATAGCATGCCATGTGTGTAGTTTAGTAAGAGAATATAATTCCAATTAAGTTAACAAAATTAGAGTGCGAGCCGTAGAGGCCATTGAGGAAAATAGAGAAGAAAAAGGAAAAAAATCGTTGTTTTCGAGGTCAAACGGTTGTGGTAAGAAATTTTCTCTGATTTGTTCAAATTTTTAATACGGTCACCTCAATTTGATTCTAATAACTATTTTTGACTTTTTCTTTGATTTAATTTTAATAAAATCTTTGATTTTACAAAAAACGATAATTTTGTTGTATACAAATTTATGTTTGTAATTAAAATAATAATTTTGCGTAGAGTAAAGTTGGTTTACTGTTCGAGATGATTATTTTATGTTCTCGTTTGTTGTATTTGTGGTCCTATGAATTGTAGGAAATTCTTACTATTTGGGGCTGGTTAAAATCTATGAATTGTTTTTTGGAGTTGGGGCTTGGTTAAACGCAGTAAATAGAATGCTAGGAAATTCTTACTAATTTTGAAAAGTTTTTATTTTTTTAATTTATTTTTTATACTTCTACCATATGTTAAAGGGTCGTTTTTAATAATTAGATTGATTATAAATCTGGTATTTTTATAATGATAATTAGTACAAGGAGTTGGAAAACATTTTTATTAAAATGGTTGAAATACTGATTTATGAATTGAAATTAAAGATTTTATTTTTATTTGGTAGGAAGTTGTTTTTAATTGGAAACTCATTTAATCGACTTAAAACTTTGATGTAGTTTGAAAATTGATATTTTTAAATCTGTAATGATTAAATCGATTTAGAACATGCTTGCTTAAAATCGGTTTTGGTGATATGTTCAACATCCAATTTCTAAATTATTTTTATCTTTATAATATATTCTTAAGTATTACCATTGTCTTCTTTGTGTAATTCTCTTTTTTATAAATATATCTTAACATATTTATGATCTAAACATTAGCAAAGTGAAATGAACCATCAATTGAATAAATTTTATATAGAAGCTCATTCCGTTACCGTTAAAGAATTGTAATTGTTGGAACTGTAAATAATATAAGTAATAATAATAATAATAATAATCATAATAATAATAATAATAATAATAATATATAATAATATGAATAATAATAATAGATAATAATAATAAATAATGGTAAAGTAATAATAATACTATTAAATTGTTGTTTTAAGAGAATTTGTCTAAACCTTAAATTAAATTCAGACTTTATTTGAGTAGGAGTTAGTGTGTAAGAAATCTAAATATTAAGTTAACTATATTTTATTGAAGGTGGTGACTGAGTTTGAACAAGGGTTATGTGATACTTAATTCTAGAAACAATTTTGTAACGATTAAAGCATCCCTTCCATCTCGCTTCCTACTTGAATTATATGTGATATAAATTGTACTGTGATATTATTATATTGGTTCTGTTTCTTGTGTTGTTATCTTCAAAATACTGTGTTATATGAATTAATGTTGTACCATATTAATGGATTAAGTAATTAGCATATTTTTATTATAATAGGTGGTTAGTCAAGGTTGATGACTTTGATTCTAAACTAAGTTGGTTTAGGACCAAGGTGATGCTTGTTAGCGTTCTAGTTGAGTGGATTTGTTTTGTCACTAATAATGTGATGAGATTTATGCATGCGTTGGTGGTCTGGACCTAGATGGGTAGTATGGTCAACTTTAGGGACTTTATTTATATTAGACTCTAGTTTTATACCATTTATAACTTTTCTACTTTGGTATGACTTTTTTGAATCATAAATTGCGTATCAATTATTGATTGAGATACGGGAGATTTCTACATTATTTCGATTGGTTGTTTGGATTATATGTTGATTATGTATTTTACTTGCCGAGAATAAAATATTTTCATTGAAAAGAAAGGACTCTCGCATTTTAAACATAGTATTTGAGATAATATCTTAAAAAGTGGATGTTACAAAATAATGGTTCTCTAAACCCCTTGCATGACCATATAAATCTTATTTTCTTAACTAGCATCATATGATCTTTTAGAAAAATCAATAGAGTTGTTTCTCGACACCCTTATGGGACTCGCACCAATCAAAATCATGGATGAATGAGCTATCAAGAAGTGATGAGAGCGGATTGTTACAATTGAATGACAAGGTTGATAGCATCCTAGAGGCTATACAAGCTTTGTCAAGAAGGAGAATACAGATGCGAATTCCTTCAACTGACATGGAGAACACCAAACCCCCTTTCCATTCCACCAGCTTTAACCTGACTACTCAATAGTTTCGTACGACAGTTATGCAATTTTCCTAGTTATATGGTCTCCCACTGATTATACTATGTCCTTAGTCATCAACCCTATGGACAACAACCCAACCACTCAACTATCAACTCCCAAGCCTAAACCAATCACATATATCATCTCCTTGGGCTACGTGCCACCCTAAAAATGATACTCTTAGAAAATATTCTATTTAGTACACCCAAGTACTCCATTTTGATGCTAATGAAAATTGGCACAAACCTCCAATTTATCAGTGATCATACACAGTTGAAAGAAAAAATTCCATGTTTTAGAAGAATTGAATAAAAGAAATTGAGGGGTATAATATATATAGTCTTGAAGTTTTTGATATGTGCTTGGTTCTTGATGTGGTGATCCCTTCAAATTTTAAGGTACCTGAGTTTGAAAAATACAAAGGTGTCACATGTCCTAAATATCATTTAACCTTGTATTGTAGAAAAATGGTTTCCCATGCTCATAATGACAAACTTCTCATTCATTTTTTTTCAAGACAGTTTTAGTGGGGCATCATTAAGTTGGTATATGCATATCGAGAGAAATTGAATTCGTTCGTGTTAAGACTTGACTAATGTCTTCTTGAAACAATACAAGTACAACATTGACATGGCCTCTAAAAGGATGCAATTTCAAAATACGTTGAAAAAGGACAAAGTGGGATGGGAAATGGTAAGACCGTACGTGGAGCATGTCGTCAAACTTTTATGATATTGTCATGATAGGAGAAATAGTTAAAAGTGGGATGGGAAATGGTAAGATCGTATATGGAGCAAGTGGTGTGAAGAAACCCCATATGGGATTCACAAAGAAGAAAAAAGGGGATGCTAACACTGTAATGGTAAACCTAAAGTCTCTATTTTCTCCACAATTCTTATCGGCCTCTAAATTTCAGCCACCAATATTCCAAATTCCCTAACCATATGTGGTTGCGACCTCATCAAGCTCATCACCCTCAATATCGCTATTCAAGCCACCTTATTATCTTCACCTCTGTCCAACTCCCACCCGTCACATTCTCCCAACCCAAAACTGTAGAACCAACAATTCAAGCTCGAATCAATAAAAACCTGCCAGCCAATCAAAAAAAGAAAGCTAACCCATTTTGACCTAATTTCCGAAATACACCAATTGTTGCTCACCTACTCCTAATTCAGTGGTTGTCCTTAAACCAATGAAACCTGCTGGGGAATCACAATTCCCAAATGGTATCAACGCTAAATGCCAAATTTGTGAATACATCAGAGCTTTGTTAGGATTGTCGCAGCACAAGCCCTAATTACTAAAGTGCAAGAATGATTAATACAAAATGGATTACATTCAATGTAAGACAGTCCCAATGCGGGAGTAATCCGCTAGCAGGCCATATAAATAACCTTCTGTCAATGTCATGAGGATGGGGTAAGACCAATGTGAAATTTAAGAATATAGAAATTGTGAAAAACCCCATGAAATGATTTTTCTGAGTTATGAAAGTAAACTTGATTGAGGACGATTAAAGGAGTAATATTTCTGGCCTTCACCCAAATAATTCACGCTACATTTTAAAAATCTTGAAGAGCTTAAGAAGGACCTTCAAGAATTAATGATTAGAAATTCATTCAGTAAGTGTGCCAAAGATGATCCATGTGTTGACCATAGAGTCTTCATTGAAAATAAAAACATCTTTTCAACAAGAACATTGAAATCCTCTATAAAAAAAAGGATCTTAAGGCGACTCCAAAGGGCCAAACCAATAAAACTATCCAAGCACCAACCCCTTTTCCTTAATGAAAGTACTAAAGCGGCACCATGTAATTATAAGTCACAGTCCCATTTGGTCAATCATCAATCAAGTGATAGCTCTGGACCTAAAGAAACTGATGTCACCAATATTTCAGTGATTGGTTGGATGACTCAGAGTGGTCGAGTCTACATCCCTGAACAACCTAAAAAAAATAGGGTCATCGAGAAAAAGGGAAAAAAAAAGCTCTAAATCATGCTACAAAAAGATCAGAGACTTGCAAAAAGACAGTGCCTGAAGAAGAAGCTAATGAATTTTTGAATTTTGTCAAGCAAGGTGAATATAAGGTGGTGGATCAGCTAAATCAAACCCATTCCAAAATATATGTTTTTTCCTTGTTATTGAACTCTAAAGCACATAGAAGGGCATTGACGTAAGTTTTAAACAAGGCCTATGATACTCATGATATCACTGTCGACCAATTTGATGGAGTTATCAATAACATCACCGCTAATAGTTGTTTGAGTTTTAGCAATTGTGAATTACCAGCTGAGGGGATAGGGCGTACTAAAGCACTACCCGTTTATGTGAAGTGTCATGATCATATTCTTGCACAGGTGCTAATTGATAATGGTTCGTCATTGAAAGTCATGCTGAAATAAACACTCTCAAAACTATTTGTTGGTGGAGCCTATATGAATTCCAATGCTATGGTGGTGAAAGCAGTTGATTGATCAAGGAGAGAAGTTATCGGTGAGATTGAACTGTTAATTCAAATCGGACCTCATAACTTTGGAATAAAATTCCAAGTGATGGATATTAAACTAGCGTACAATTGCCTTTTAGGTAGACCATGGATTCATGCGGTTGGGACATTGACATCCACTCTCCATCAAAAGCTAAATTTTATAGTGAACAATAAGCTAATAATAATATACGGGGAAGAAGATATGATAGTGAGCCATCTATCTTTTATGGGCTACATTGAGAAAGTCATAGAGACTTCATTTCAAGCGTTAGAAATTGCAAATGTTGTCTTCATTGGTGATGGGTCTCGCTTATAGGAACTAAAATTGTCTACCACATCATTGAAGTCTACCAAAGCCATGTTGGAGAGATATGTTTTGTAAATTTGGAAAATTATTAGACTAACCAGGAGGAAAGAACGATAGGTATTGAGTTGGGATAGTACCTACAAAAGTATAAGGAAAGGGCTGTGAAAGAAAAAAGGGAAACAGAATGCTCGTCTTGGAAAATGGCACAATTCACAGAAGATTCCAATTTATGACATTCGCCAAACCGTCAAAACCCCGAAAAATATATGATGGACTAAGGGGATTTTTTGCGGAAGAATATCACGTTTGATGATGACACCCTCAACATAATCTCAATAGATGTAGAAGATCATCAAGTTTCCATGTTTGTTCAATTCACGTTCAAAGTAATTATGTATTTCAAATCCTTTTGCTTTGCCCAGCTATAGGATTACTAATTAGCGCATGTATTGCAATTATGTACTTATCCATCAATAAATGCATTGTTGAATTCTCCAACCATTTTTTTGTGTCTTTCTCTTGAAATGCTTTTTCCTTATTTCTTTCTTAATTTAATAATGCAAAGTCGAAAATGAATATGTTGAAAATAACATCGCTAGAACCCCTCTTATAATTTTGAATGCCCAATTAATTCACGCTGATGAGGATTGTGAAGACAATTGTAGCCTCCCCCAGAAGTAGAAAAGCTAATGAGAACATGAAGCTAAGATAATCCAGCCCTATCAAGAACATGTAGAGGTGATCAATTAGGATCTGAATATGATAAGAAATAAATTAAAATTGATATCTTAGAGAAGAAATGAACGAAGTACATTGATGAAACTTTTATTGACTATGTGGACGTCTTGCATAGTCCATATCAGGATATGTATGAGCTAGATACTAACATAGTTGACACAAGCTGCCACTTAAACCTAAATGTGTGCCCCAATTAAACAAAAACTTAGGAGATGAGCCATGATAGTATCACTTAAAATAAGAGAGAAGAGTCAAGAATCAATTTAAGATAGGGTTTCCTAATAGGGAAATATCCTCACTAGGTTGCTAATATTGTCCCAGTTCCAAAAAAAGAAAGGTTCGAATGTGCCTTGATTATCGGGATTTAAATAAAGTCAATCCTAAAATGATTTCCCTTTGTGTAACACCCTGAACTCAAATTGAAATAAAAAGGTAAAATGCACTAGTTTTAAAGAGATTCGCAACGGTTCCAAAATAGAGTATATATGTATATTTTTTTTTTAAATACTTTAAGGTTCAAGACGTCACATTCACGCTTACACAAAATGCTTGCATAAAAATTTTCAATAAAAAAAATTCTTAATATCGAATATAGTTGATGTTCATTAAATAAATAATTTTGATATAAAAGCAAGTTCTAAACTTAGAGACAATTAATTTCTACCTCTGAATAACCGATAAAATAACACAATTGATCAATCAAATTTACAAAAATCTAAATTGTTCATAACTCAACAAAATACGAAAAATTACTCCCACCCAATATCACTTATTCAGAGCGTGGATCCCCAATCGATAACCTGAAATAACTGCGCCCTCGCAAGCACCAAACACAAGCAACGAGGGGTGAGCTTCGAAAACATGTAATAGTATAAAATAACTGAGAAGAACACGTAAAAAAATATTAAACACCGTATCATATCAAATCACAACCAACAAGAATAATCAAGGTAAAACATTGGTACAATCCACAACATCAAGTAAGTAAATACACAAATCAAGTAATGTTATGCATGCTCTTATACTCTAGACTCCTCCTCTTTCTTTGGTACCATTCTAACTCTGAAGTACTTGGTTAGGAGGCTCGATACTATGCCACCACGCAAGTGGACGGACAATTCAAATTGGCCCTGTCCTCATAGATCCCTCAACTCAACCCGAGACACATATACGTGACAGTCGAGGTAAACGTGTGTTGCATGGTAGCTCCCGACATTTGGAGTGCTACCTCCAAGTAACCTAGGAATTCCCCACCCGGATACCTCCAAGGTCTAACAATCTTTCCTTAAGGCTCAACAGTAGACCGCCACGATCAGGCTCATTCCTAGTTGTATGGTCCCCATAATCACTAGGCTGTTCAAGCACCTACCTATATGTGGGACCCAAATAATCTCCCACTTGCAAATTATCAACACTATTCTCCCCTCGGTCGTCCTAGGTTACTTACTCCATTAAGAGAAACATCATGGGCACAGGGTCGGATTCGATCACTATTCAATTAACACAATACGCATTCATGATATTCATCAGGTGGTAATATCACAAGTCAGGGAGCACACAGCGTCATTGCAGATTTGGTCATAGTCATACATTACATTCAAATTTATCATCATGATACGTCATCTCAAACAATAAAGGGTCTACACTCACATTAATAATAATACTAGATCATTCACACACACCACATCACTTGCAAGCAAATCATTACAATTTCATCACATTTTATATCATATATCAGTATCAAGGATAGATATAACACAGAAACAAGAAATGAATCAAATACAGAATTCTACCAATAATCAACTATCACACAATCTTCAAAAATCAAATCAAACAACATCCTATAAAAGTTTCTAATTCATATTTTAACCTCACAAAATTCAAGTTTGCTCATTAGTCAATTATTACTCAATGGGCTTCTGCCATACGTAGCGAGCCCCGAATGAATTGTGGGAAATACGGTATTCCCGTTCATCTCACTTAATTTATACTCATGTATTCGAACTCACTCTCACCCCATACCTCAATTTGACGCTTTCATAAGATAGAAGGACCATAATGATTTTCAGCAACCATGAGATGTCGACAACACGTCCAAACGAGTCCAAAAGCATCGACGAATTTGCAGAGT
Source organism: Cicer echinospermum (assembly GCA_002896215.2). Lineage (NCBI taxonomy): Eukaryota > Viridiplantae > Streptophyta > Magnoliopsida > Fabales > Fabaceae > Cicer > Cicer echinospermum. The sequence continues at coordinate 10,297 of PGTU02014224.1, forward strand.
CAATGAAACATGGCTGATAATTTTCCCGAGGCATAAAAATCAGCATTATATAATTAATAAAAATATTAGGCGAAGAAACATATTCAAAACGTCGTGAAACATGTTATTAGAAAAGGTCTCACCGACGTACTGGGGCGCCGACAGGGTCCGGCATCAACTTCACCGAAACACACAAATGAGTAGTGCTTCTTGAAGGTTTCGATGAGAGGATCCAAAAATGATGTCAGTTTTTCAGATGATGAATGATGTTGGCCGGTTTTGGCAACACAGCCGCGGCGAGGGTGAAAACCATTTTTTAATAAATGATTGCAATTTCAAGCATAGGTAATCGGAAGAGGGTGTTTTGTGGGTCCAAAGTATGGTCTCAGTTTTCATTGGGCGATAGTCGTGGTGCCGGATCTTGGTCAAAAGTGGAGGTGTGATTTTTGACAGAGGAATAGGGCGTTTAAGTTTGCGATTCCAAGTTGGAAAAGAAAGAGAAGATCACAACGATCACAAATTGGTCTCGGGTTTTACACGGAAACTTGGTATAATGGTTATAATTGAAGAGAGAAGGTCAAGAAGACATAAGAATGGAGGCAGAGGCTAGTCTACGAAGAAGATGAGGATGCGTACTTTCTATTCTCCTTCTTTTTTTTGTTCTCTTCATTTTTATTATTGTTATTATTATCATTATTATTACTATTATTATTAATAATTGGATTTTAGTTGGAGTTAATCCATAAAACACATTCTACTCATTTCTTTTATTTTTTATTTTCAAAATAAAACCAACAATTAGCAAAACTAATTTTTATTAATATATATATAAATATATATTAAACACAATTTAATTTCTAAAATATTACTAATATTTCAAAACTAATATCATATAAAATAAAATAACTTATTTTATTAATCTTTTAAAATACTTTAATACTCAAAATTCTCATATTCCAAATAATCACTAAAATAATACTTATTTTGTTTTTTATACTAGAATTAAAATATTATCATCATTAGAAAATAGTCGAAATTGTAAAATAAATAAATAAAACATCAAAACTTTATATTAATTACTAAATTATAATAAATATATATAAAATCATAGTATCATAACAAAGATATAAAAATATAGGAAATCAATTGCAATTGTACTAGCATCTCAAGATGATTATTTATCAACTAAATAACTAAAAATATAAACCAGTTAGAAAAAATTGAAGTATACTATGTGTAACTTGAACATCATTCAAATCACAAAAAATATCACATTTACTAGATACATGCATATACACGTTAAATTGTCTAAAATCTTATTATTTAAATTATTACACTAAAATAGTATTATTTTTATAAAAATATATAAATATATAATATTTTGTTATTTATATCACGCATTTCAGTCTAATATGTAATTAGTAGATCATAGAAAGGCCCTATATAAAGAAAATTAATTCCCAAATTAATCAACATATTTTTAAAATATTTGTACACTAAATCAATTATTTAAAAATTCTATTTAAATTAATGAATAATGTTATTATACAAAGTTTGGGGTGTTACACCTTTGCCTCTGTTGACACCTAATTTTGTCCGATTTTTACTTTTTATTAAAAAGGAAATAATGATAATAATAATAATAATAAATATATAATTATATGTGAAGAAATATAAAAATAAAAATAAATAATTAGGGATATAAGCTTTTAACAATCACAAGTGTTTTCGGTTCTTGTTTGCCTCTAATTCTTGTTCAGACTATTTTCAAAATATAAAAATAATAATAAGAAATAAAAATAAAGGAAATTGAAAATAAATGAATTGATGGTCATAAAAATCGATGCAATGATGATCAAAATAAATGAAAAAAAACCGAAAAGAAATTGATTGATGGTCATAAAAATCAGAATAATGGTGATCAATTGAATAGAAAAGAAAACCGAAGAAATGAATCAATAGCAATAAGAATCGGTATAATTGTGGCCAATTAAAAGAAAAGAAACCAACAAAAATAGATTAATGGTAATCAATTGACAATTATTCTTTTGTCTTTTGAAATCTATACCCAAAAGTCTATAAATAGTCGGCCACAAGAAGACAAAAGGGGAATTGGAAACATAAATTGAGAGCACATAAAAAAGATAGAGATTAGTTGGCAAAAGAGAAGGAGATAATCTGGTCTTGAAATAATCAGT
>PGTU02014226.1:0-10556 GCA_002896215.2 Cicer echinospermum
GCATTACAAAAAATTAATGTATGTTCAACTAACGCATAGTAATCTAATAAGGGTTAGGTTTTATCCTCCTTAATTGAAAAAATAAATAAAATACCAGCCACTGAGAATTTCAATTACTTTTAGACTAAAAAAATATATTAAGACATGTTTTTCATTCGTTTTCTCTCACAACAAGGTACAAGCCACATTAAAATTATGTTTTTCATTTGTTTTTTTTCTAACAACAAGGTACAAGCCAAATTAAAATTTTATTATACATTGATTAATCTATTGAAGTATTTATACATCTTAGATCATCTAAAAATTACAAAGAAAAATACGAATGACGCCTCAACACAAGCTAAAAGAATATACCCAAAGTTGGAATAATTCAACATTTAGTTACTTCATACCTAGATCTTGTTCATTTATGGACTAGAATACTTAATAGTGGTAGTCTAAGATACATGCAAGAAATGGAGAAGAAGACCTTTTGAAAACAGTTGATTCAATTTCAATTTATATACATCCTTTTTAAAACATCCAAAAATACGACAAATATATTCGTCAGTTTAGTAAAAATATCCGTCGATGACCTTCCGTATTGTTTTGATCTTGTTTTCTTTATTCAAATTCCCTTTTACTTTAAAAATGTAGTTAACTAAACTATGGAAATTGTGTGTTGCTATACAAAAATAAATTTTTTTCGGATAGGAATGAAATAAATATTAGAATTAATAGCTTCTAATTGTAATTACTGTTCTCCTTTCCATTTCTTTGAGGGATTTTTTGTAATGAAAGACAACTAATTATTTTATAAAATATTGCAAGATTCTCATAAAAAATATACACATCAAAGTTTACCGAACAATTAACATAGGAAATCTGATTTTTGAGTAAAAAAAAATTAGATTATGAATTAACATAGCACAATGTTACTTAATTATGAATGTATGATAAACGGACATTACATTTTATTTTTTATTTATTGGGATGAAAAATTAATAACGTATAAAAATGGTATAGATTGTTTCACGTAAATATTTAATTTTAGTTCAAGTTATTAATTTTTAAACACTTCACCTAAACTATTATTACTCATACCTTCAATAGATTGTTGTATCTGTAATATAGTCATTTTTTTTATTTTAGGTCCCAAGGTTTTGGTTTCAATATGGATCGAGATATATTATATTTCAATTTAACACTTTTTATTTATGCTAGGAGACTCGTAAAGTATACTTTTGTTTAAATTTTGGTCTTCTTTTTATTTATTTTACTCATTTTACACATACATCTTACTCAATGGAACAATGAAGTCAATATTGTAGAGATCTAAAGTAAATAAATATGTATTATTTCAACAAAAACCAAAATGAAACAGGAATGACATAAAACACTAAAAATAAAATAACCCTAACATGTCTAAAATGAAAAAAAATTATAAATTAAAAATGGAATAAAATTATTTATTACAAAGGTCAAAACAAGCACATTAAAATACATATTTTTATTATTTTTGTTCTTACATGTAGCATATTTTTCAAAAACCAATACTGATATATCATTTATGTAAGTATGGGTAGTTTAATCAACCTAGTTGGGTTCCAACATAGAAAACATTCACGGTTACAATGATTCTTACGTGCTTAGTTTTGCTTTTAAAACTTTTACATTTATTAACTGGCATAAATAGATCACAACAAATTTCTTTAAATTATCAAGAGTGTGTATTATGCATTAAGTATATTTTGATCTTAATAAGTATTTCTTTTCAGATAAAGTATATTTGTTTATTAGTTGTTGCTTTCGTCATAAAAGCTTAATTTGTGTCATTCTGTTAGGTGCTGTTCGTGGAAAATCCTTTCCAAACTTCTTGGGATGATTATTGACAGTTTCAGTTTCAAAAATAACACCATAAAATATATATCCCTTGTACAACTTGTATGGTTCAATCATAATTTTCCGCTTGTTTATTAATATTTAGAAATGAAACAAATATTAAATATTTATTGGTTAAGAGGGTTTGTTGGAAGAATTTTAGTAACTTAGAAATAGATGATGTGTCAACTCAGTTTATGGAATAGGATATATTTTGATAAAAAATGTCTTTTTTGAAAAAAATAACACAGCTTAAAAACTATACTTTTATCAACTTATTTTGGGTCTAGTATATTGATGTAATTTTTTAATTGACGAACTTCAGTATATCCAAATTTCATTTAACTAATGATTGATGGGAATATAAATCTATATTAAATAATTAATTTATCTTCACAATCCAGAAACCAAATAGTTCATTTATATATATCATACATATCATTCCATGAATTTAGTTAGAAATGACATAATTTTATAGCTATATTTTGTTTTATGGATAATGATTTTTCTTATCGAGTATTAAATTAAACTAAAAGAAAACTAACTATGTCTTCAAACTACACAGTACATAGATATATTAAAACATCAATTTATCAAAGACCAATCATTAAATGAATACAATTAATAATATATGTTTAAGATACTAAAAAGGACTACCAAAAATCAAACTAATTTTACGGAAACTATATATCACAACACTTGGTCTACTCGACGAGCATTTCCTTAAAAACAAAAAATCAAGCAACCACCTTTGTTCATTTCAACGACAAACATCAGGAACAAACTTTGTCCCAAACCAATGAGACTTCCCCACACTTTATCATTTCTTCAATGGGGGACGTGTTTGTCTCGGAAAGAACACACAAAATGAACTTTATGCAATGACAATAGAATTTGATCATGTATAGAGCACCAAGCCAGCAGAACAAGAAGAAAGTAGTCCCTAGCCGAACTTCAAGTGACAACAGCATAGTAAGATTCCAATTGACGAACAAAATGAGCAATGGCAAGATGTGGTGAGCAACAACATGTATTCACAGCAACATATGGCTCGCTTGACCTGCAGATCGAATCCTCAAGAGAGCAGATATTTCACTAGCAACTAACCATCCGACGAGACACACCCGACAAGGACCAAGCAAATGAAATGTTCACGCTTAACATATGCACATCGATAAATCATTAATTACGAGAGAGAAGATTGGCTTGATTTTTGTAAACGTCTTCACCGCTAACTCCAAACTTGATAGCAATCATGCTTCACAACAATCTACAATAAATGATTATAACATTTTATATATAGTTCATGATTTTTTAAAATGGTTAGTTTGACGGTGTGTGGGATACTAAATTTAAAAATATAAAGAATTAATTACTATTAAGTCAATTTTCACCTGGCAAATAAACATTTGAGACACCACCTTCAAGGAACAAAAATCCTTCTTCCAACTTGTCCACAATGAAGATGAAAACAAGTAGCAACAACGTTGACACCTCCGGTAATTACTGCGGACATGAGCGAAGCATCGTTTCAAACCAAGAGTTTTGAAGAGCACAGGTGCATAAAACATGATACATTGATGCGAAGTGAGTTGTTGGAAGAATTGAAGAATGAGAGAGCAAAAAGTGCGTCTCTTAATTAGCACGCCACATGTATCTTGGTTGTGGGTTAATATTCTTACCACGGAGTGCTCCATCATTTGGCTTCCTCGCAAGCTCATAATGAATCATCGAGAACTCTCATGGAACTCATAGGATATAATCAATGCCACGAATCTTTTGCACAGCATGTTCTTTAGCTCCTTCGATTCTATTTTGGCCCTTTCAATCATAGAGGGTTTGGTGTCACCTAAGAGAAAAGATCCTTATACACAAACATATGATTCGCATTATAATTGTTAATCCAGGCTCAATACCCAGAAAGGAATTTCTCATCCACCTCTCAAAGGTTGGCAGGTCCAGTAGTATGATAAGATTATGCACCTAGGATCCAATTGTGTATCATCATTTGAGAGCCAATGTTGAGTGCACTCTGATTTGTGTTGGAGCCATTTTCAGACAAATAACACTGGAACAGACTGTTTAGGAGCCACAAACAAAATTAAATGCAATCAGTCTTGCAATATTCTTGACCTTTTAATACATCATAACATGGAAGCATAAGATTGATACCAATTCATACCTGATTACAATATCCTACACCGAAGCCAAGAATAGGCGACCCGAGGTGATAAGCATTTCAATGTTGACAGCAAAACCATTCATCAAAGCCCCAACAAGGAAAAACAAGCCACCCGCAAACATGTGAGGCCTTGCGTCCAAAACATTCTTGTAGTCGTGGAAGCAAAGAAAGAAGCTTATTTAATGCATGCAATGATACAAGGAAGATGTGAACAAAGTAAGGAGCTCGTTGTCCAAATTTGCAATATTGGCTCTCGTGCCCAGATTCATCTTTTCATTTGCTTGTTAAACACCAAGGGAAGAATTTGACAAGGAAATGGTTCCATGGAAGTCACTCCTCCTGTAATAAGAAGCATCATAACCAAATAATAGACCCTCCCATGGCCGCCACCAAACATGTGAACCTAACACAATGATGTGACCTTCCCTTCCATAATGCCTTCCATTTTTTGAAGCGATGAAGACTCCACCAGCCATCTTTCAAACCCGTGTTATCTTAAAGGTTTAGGTATGTCTGTGATGTAAACTTGTTCTCACTTTTCTTTTCTTTGATGTGTAAGATGTGAAATATTATGCCCATTTTATAGAGTAGACAATTGACAACAGATAAGAGAGTTATAACAAAACATATAGTTGTTTCGACAGTACACACATTTTGAATATTTGTAATTATTTTGCATCCTAGTAATTTGCTAAGATAACAGCATTCTTCTTCTCTAAATTTGGCGTCGATACAATATTATCGAGACTTGGGATAAGAGCTAATTTTGGATTAGATTATCAAACGGAATAACAGAACAAAACCACTTTAAAAAATACCTGACGTTACTCTGTCAATCTATTTACTGTTGTAATGAGAAAAAGTATGTGCGAAGTTAGTTGAATCCCATTTATTAAAAAAAATAATTCTTAGGAACTATGGTTAAGTATTTTAAGGTTTAAATAAATTTAATAATCATTTGAAATTAAATATTTTAAAATTTACTTATTTTGAATTAATAAAGCAAAAGTATAAATCAACGAACCAGTCAAAATTTCTTACAACTCGTACAAGATGAGGTTGGACCGATAAATGAACGATCAAACATATAACTGAGGATGTTATATTTTATGATGGAATTGAGATTTGTAATTTTAATGGGTATTTAACCTATTCTTTTTTATTATTCTGTTACAATTAAATGTCCTTGTTTTAGTCATTACAATGACTATCCATCTATTATTTATTATATATATTTTATCTTTCTCTTTTTATTTCAGTCCATAGTATATTGAGTTTGATTTACTAAATAATTTTCAAATTACTAAGCATAATTTAAGGGTTCTCAACATTCGTAGGAAAACAACTTTGTCTACGTCGAATATGCCGCTAAAAATCGCTACACATTTTTTGTAGTATTTTAGCAATAATTTATAAAATGTTATTGTTATTGTCTTTCGTATGGTGAAAAACACATAAATTTTTAATGACAAAATAGAGAGATAAAATGTATTTATAATTATAATAATTGGGGCAGCCGTATGATTCATTTATGTAGTTAAAATGAAAAAAAAAGAAAAATAAAACTGTCAAATCAAAAATTTATGATATATTGCTTTTTCTACCCGAGTGTTAGTTGTGCGTATAAGATAGCAATTACAAAAACATCTAATGTATGTTCAACTAACGCATAGTAATCTAATAAGGGTTAGGTTTTATTCCTCCTTAATTGAAAAAATAAATAAAACCAGCCACTGAGAATTTCAATTACTTTTAGACTAAAAAAATATATTAATGACATGTTTTTCATTCGTTTTTCTCTCACAACAAGGTACAAGCCACATTAAAATTATGTTTTTCATTTGTTTTTTTTCTAACAACAAGGTACAAGCCAAATTAAAATTTACATTATACATTGATAATCTATGAAGTATTTATACATCTTAGATCTCTAAAATACAAAGAAAATACATGAAGCCTCAAACAAAAGCTAAAAGATATACAAAGTGGAATAATTCAACATTTAGTTACTTCAACCTAGAATCTTGTTCATTATGACTAGAATACTTAATAGTAGGTAGTCTAAGATACATGCAACTAAATGATGGAGAAACACTTTTGAACAGTTGATTCAATTTCAATTTATATCTATCTTTTTAAAACATCCAAAAATACGACAATATATTCGTCAGTTTAGTAAAAATATCCCGTCGATGACCTTCCGTTATTGTTTTGATCTTGTTTTCTTTTATTCAAAATTCCCTTTTTACTTTAAAATGTAGTTAACTAAACTATGGAAATTGTGATATGCTTATACAAAATTAAATTTTTTTCGATAGTGATGAATTAAATATTAAGAATTAATAGCTTCTAAATTGTAATTACTGTTTCCCTTTCCATTTCTTTGAGGGATTTTTGTGTAATGAAAGACAATAATTATTTTATAAAATATTGCAAGAATCTATAAAAATATACACATTCAAAATTTACCGAACAATTACATAGAAATCTGATTTGGTTGAGTAAAAAAAAAATTAGATTATGAATTAACATAGCACAATGTTACTTTAATTATGAATGTATGATAACGACATTACATTTATTTTTTTTATTTATTGGGATGAAAAATTAATAAACGTATAATGTAATAGATTTGTTTCACGTAAATATTTAATTTAGTTCAATTTATTAATTTTAAAACACTTCACTAAAACTATTTTTTACTCATACTTCAATATTGATGTCTGATATCTGTAATAATAGTCAATTTTTAATTTATTTAGGTCCCAAAGTTTTGTTTCAATATGATCGACAAAATATTATATATTCAATTTACACTATTTTATTTTGTTTAGGAGACTCTAATATACTTATTGTTTAAATTGTGGGTTTCTTTTTTTTATTTTACTCATTTTAGCATCATTTACTAATGGAACATAAGTCAAATATTGAGAGATTAAAGTAAATAAATATGTGTATTATTGACAACAAAACCAAAAAACAAGGAAATGACATAAAACGAAAAGTAAATAACCCCTAACATGTTAAAAGTGAAAAAAAATTATAAATTAAATGGAAAAAATATATTACCAAGGGTCAAAAGCACATTATAAAATAACAGATATTTTTATTATATTTTTAGTACATTGTCATATTGTTCAAAACCAAATACTGATATCATTTTATGTAAGATGATGTATTATAATTCAAACCCTAGTCGGGTTCTCACATAAGAAGGATTCACTGGTTCATACATGATTTCATTACGTCTAGTTTGCTTTTAAAACTTCTACTTTTATTGAACTGGCATAAATATATCACACACAAAACTTACTCTTAAATATATCAAGAGTATAATAATGCATTAGATATATAAATTTTATCTAAATAAGTATTTCTTTTTCAGATAAGTATCATGATATTGTTTATTAGTTGTGCTTTCGTCATAAAAAGTTTAATTGGTTTGTTAGGTTGTTCGTGGAAAAAATTCCTTTCCGACACCGCTTTGGGATGATTTGACAGTTCATTTCAAAAATAACACAAATAATATGTATCCCTTGTACAACTTGTATGGTTAGATCAATATTTTCCGCTTGTTTATTAATATTTAGAATGAACAAATATTCAAATTTATTGGTTAAGAGGTTTGTTGGAAGAATTTTAGTAACTTAGAAATAGATGATGTGTCAACTCAGTTTATGAATAGGAATATATTTTGATAAAAAATGTCTTTTTTGAAAAAAATAACACAGCTTAAAAACTATTTTTATCAACTTATTTTGGGTCTAAGTATATTGATGTAATTTTTAATTGACGAACTTCAGTAATATCAAAATTTTCATTCAACTAAATTGATGGGAATATAAATCTATATTAAACTAATTAATTTATCTTCACATACCAGAAACCAATAGTTCATTTATTATATCATACATATATTTCCATGAAATTTAGTTAGGAAATGACATAATTTTATAGCTATATTTTGTTTTTGGATAATGATTTTTCTTTCGAAGTATTAAATTAAACTAAAGAAAACTAACTATGTCTTCAAACTTTACAAGTACAGTTATTAAAACATCAATTTATCAAAGACCGAATCTTAAAGGAATACAAGTGTATAAATAAAGTTTGGTCTGGACCAAAAAGGACTACGATAATGAATTCACAACTAATTAATACGGTGTCATATTATATACTTTACAGTGCTTATCTTGTCTCACTCGACGAGCATTTCCTTAACGTCATTTCAAGCAACCACCTGTTCATTATCAACGACAACATCATTAACAAAATTGTAAAACCAATGTGTTTCCATACTTGTATGTCATTTCTTCATTGGTCTTTTGTTTGTCTTTTTAAGAAATTAGTAAATTATTATTAGTCATGTGGTACAAAGCCAGCAACTAAGCATGTAAGTCCGAACTTCAATGACAAAAGCATAGTAAGAAAAATTTGAGCAATGGCATAATCAGGCAATCATGTTTTTCAGAACATCGTAGCTAGACCTATATATCGAAACTCATGAGAGCATGTTCACTAGGCACTAACCATCCCAACGGACCCCCAGACCAAGCAAATCCGCAACATACTGCACATATAAAAGAACAAGAGAAGATTGGTTCATTTTTGGTAAACGAATCCTCACCGCTAACTCCAAACTTGATAGCAATCATTGCTTTCCAAAAACAATCTACAATAAATGATTATAACATTTATATTAGTCATATTTTAAAATGCTTAGTTTGAGCGGTGTCGTGGATACTAATTTTAAAATATTAAGAATAATTACTAGTTAAGTTGCAATTTTCACCTGGCAAATAAACATTTGACACCACCTTCAAGGAACAAATCCTTCTTCCAAACTTGTCCACAATGAGATGGAAACAAAGTAGCAACAACGTTACACCTCCGGTAATTACTGCGGACATGAGCGAAGCATCGTTTCCATAAACCAAGAGTTTAAAAGCACAGGTGCATAAAACATGATAACATTTGATGCCGGTGAGTTGTTGGAAGAATGGAATGAGAGAGCAAAAAGTGAGTTGAGGCCTGTATCTTGGTTGTGTAATATTCTTCCACGGGTGCTCCACCTTTTTGGCTTCCTCGCAAGCATCAATTAGATCTTGGAACTCCTCATCAACATTATCAATGCCACGAATCTTTTGCAGCATTTTCTTAGCTCCTTCTTTTTGGCCCCTTTCAATCATAGAGTTTGGTGTGTCACCTAAGAAAAAAGATCCTATACACAACATGATTGCTGGGACGGCTCCAATACCCAAAGAAATTCTCCATCCACTCTCAAGTTTGGCAGTCCAGTAGTTGATAAGATTTGCACCTAGGATTCCAATTGTGATCATCATTTGGAAGCCAATGTTGAGTGCACCTCTGATTTGTGTTGGAGCCATTTCAGACAAATACACTGGAACAGACTGTTTAGGAGCCACAAACAAAATTAAATGCAATCAGTCTTGCAATATTCTTGACCTTTTAAACATCATAACATGGAAGCATAAGATTGATACCAATTCATACCTGATTACAATATCCTACACCGAAACCAAGCAATAGGCGACCGAGGATAAGCATTTCAATGTTGACAGCAAAACCATTCATCAAAGCCCCAACAAGGAAAAACAAGCCACCCGCAAACATTGAGGCCTTGCGTCCAAACATTCTTGTAGTCGTGGAAGCAAAGAAAGAAGCTATTAATGCTGCAAGATACAAGGAAGATGTGAACAAAGTAAGGAGCTCGTTGTCAAATTTGCAATATTGGCTCTCGTGCCCAGATTCATCTTTCATTTGCTTGTAAACACCAGGGAAGAATTTGACAAGGAATGGTTCCATGGAAGTCACTCCTCCTGTAATACCAAGATCATAACCAAAAAGTAGACCTCCCATGGCCGCCACCAAACATGTGACCAACACAAATGATGTGACCTTCCCTTCATAATGCCTTCCATTTTTTGAAGCGACTAAGACTCCACCAGCCATCTTTCAAACCCGTGTATCTTAAGGTTTAGGTATGTCTGTGATGTAAACTTGTTCTCACTTTTCTTTCTTGATGTGTAAGATGTGAAATATTATGCCCATTTTATAGAGTAGACAATTGACAACAAGATAAGAGGAAGTTATAACAAACATATAGTTGTTTCGACAGTACACACATTTTGAATATTTGTGATTATTTGCATCCTAGTAATTTGCTAAGATAACAGCATTCTTTCTCTAAATTTGGCGTCGATACAATATTATCGAGACTTGGGATAAGAGCTAATTTTTGGATTAGATTATCAAACGGAATAACAGAACAAACCACTTTAAAAAATACCTGACGGTACTCTGTCAATCTATTTATGGTGTAATGAGAAAAAGTAGATGCGAAGTTAGTTGAATCCCATTTATTAAAAAAAATAATTCTTAGGAATTATGTTAAGTATTTTAAGGTTAAATAAATTTAATAATCATTTGAAATTAAATATTTTAAAATTTACTTATTTGAATTAATAAGCAAAAGTATAAATCAACGAACCAA
>PGTU02014233.1:0-14003 GCA_002896215.2 Cicer echinospermum
AAGAGATCGGCTTATTCTTGTCCAATTAGGGGTTCTAACTATCTTGTGATCCAATAAGTTCATTAGTGTAATTAGATGAACATTATGGTCATTTTTGTCCTCCCTAGCTTATTCTTGTCCAATTAGGGTTTCTAACTAATCTTGTGCATCCAATAAGTTCATTTGTGTAATTGGATTAACATTTAGGTCATTTTCGTCCTCCCTAGGCTTATTCTTGTCCAATTAGGGTTTTTAACCAATCTTGTGCATCCAATAAGTTATTTGTGTAATTGGATGAACATTTAGGTCATTTTCGTCCTCCCTAGGCTTATTCTTGTCCAATTAGGGTTTCTAACCTATCTTGTGCAGCCAATAAGTTCATTAGTGTAATTAGATGAACATATGGTCATTTTCGTCCTCACTAGGCTTATTCTTGTCCAATTAGGGTTTTTAACCAATCTTGTGCATCCAATTGGTGTGTTTTTGTAATTGGATGAACATTTAGGTCATTTTCGTCCACCCAAGGCTTATTCTTGTGCAATTAGGGTTTTAACCTATCTTGTGCATCCAATAAGTTCATTTGTGTAATTGGATGAACATTTACGTCATTTTCGTCCTCCTAGGCTTATTCTTGTCCAATTAGGATTTTTAACCAATCTTGTACATCCAATAAGTTGTGTTTGTGTCATTGGACGAACATTTAGGTCATTTTCGTCCTCCCTAGGCTTATTCTTGTGCAATTAGGGTTTTTAACCAATCTTGTGCATCCAATAAGTTCATTTGTGTCATTGGATGAACATTTAGGTCATTTTAGTCCTCCATAGGCTTATTCTTGTCCAATTAGGGTTTCTAACTAATCTTGTGCATCCAATAAGTTCATTTGTGTAATTGGGATGAACGTTTAGTCATTTCGTCCTCCTAGGGTTTTCTTGTCCAATTAGGGTTTTTAACCTATCTTGTGCATCCAATAAGTTCATTTGGGTCATTGGATGAACGCTTAGGTCATTTTCGTCCTCCATAGGCTTATTCTTGTTCCATTAGGGATTTTAACCAATCTTGTGCATCCCATAAGTTCATTTGTGTCAATGGTTGAACATTTAGGTAATTTACGTCTTCCCTAGGCTTATTCTTGTCCAATTAGGGTTTTAACCAAATCTTGTGCATCCAATAAGTGTGTTTGTGTCATTGGATTAACATTTACGTCATTTTCGTCCTCCCTAGGCTTATTCTTGTCCAATTAGGGTTTCTACTAATCCTTGTGCATCCAATAAGTTCATTTGTGTAATTGGATGAACATTTAGGTCATTTTTTTCCTCCCTATGCTTATTCTTGTCCAATTAGGGTTTTTACCAATCTTGTGCATCCAATAAGTTCATTTTGTAATTGGATGCACATTTTATCATTTTCGTCCTCACTAGGCTTATTCTTGTCCGAATTAGGTTTTTTAACCAATCTTGTGCATCCCATAAGTTCATTTGTGTCAATGGTTGAACATTTAGGTAATTTTCGTCCTCCCTAGGCTTATTCTTGTCCAAATAGGGTTTTTAACCAATCTTGTGCATCCAATAAGTGTGTTTGTGTCATTGGATTAACATTTAGGTCATTTTCGTCTCCCTAGGCTTATTCTTGTCCATTAGGGTTTCTAACTAATCTTGTGCATCCAATAAGTTCATTTGTGCAATTGGATGAACATTTGGTCATTTTCGTCCCCCTATGCTTATTCTTGTCAATTAGGGTTTTTAACCAATCTTGTGTATCAATACGTTCATTTGTGTAATGAGATGAACATTTAGGTCATTTTCGTCCTCCTAGGCTTATTCTTGTCCAATTAGGGTTTTTAACCAATCTTGTGCATCCAATATGTTCATTTGTGTAATTGGATGAACATTTTATCATTTTCGTCCTCACTAGGCTTATTCTTGTCCAATTAGGGTTTTTAACCAATCTTGTGCATCCCATAAGTTCAAATTACACAAATGAACTTATTGGATGCACAAGATTGCTTAAAAACCGTAATTGCACAAGAATAAGCCTAGGGAGGACGAAAATGACTAAATGTTCATCCAATGATACAACACACTTATTGGATGCCCAAGATTGGTTAAAAACCCTAATTGGACAAGAATAAGCCTAGGGAGGACGAAAATGACCTAAATGTTCATCCAATGAACACAAATGAATTTATGGGATGCACATGATTGGTTGAAAACCCTAATTGGACAAGAATAAGCCTAGGGAGGACGAAAGTGACCTAAATGTTCATCCAATTAGAAAAATGAACTTATTGGATGCACAAGATTCGTTAAAACCCTAATTGGACAAGAATAAGCCTAGGAGGACGAAAATGACCTAAATGTTCATCCAATTACACAAATGAACTTATTGGATTGCACAAGATTGCTTAAAAACCGTAATTGCACAAGAATAGCCTAGGGAGGAGGAAAGTATATTTTTTTTTAATTTGGAAAACTGTACTTATACTAATATTGTCAGTTTGACATCTTATTTGAATGGGTTCCATGTACCATTTGTTGTTGTGTAAATGCTTTGGATTTATATTTGGAGAAACTTTTCCGCTGCTTGTAAATTATAATGACTCAATTATTTATCCAAAGGCATTTCCTCGTTTATTTCTCTGTTTTAGTTTAATTTCTTTTGAAAAAAAAATACACCCTCGCTTTGAAAAATGGGGCGTTACACATGATGTTTTGCCACTGACTTGCTGTGTAGTCGAATACATATGGTTGTATTCGAATACATACATGCGTTTTTTGTTGCTGAATGCTGAAACAACCTTGTATTCGAATACAAAGATGTTGTATTTGAATACAACAGTGTTGTTGTGTTAAAAACTTCATTTTTCAACCTTGTTTATGAATGTTTGGCATATGGAAACCCTTTTAAGGTGCATGCTAAGTTGAAAGATTATTTTGTGCATTTAAACACTTAAATGTTATGTGTTAATTGTTAATTTCGGTTGGTGACCCTTTACAACTATTGTGGAAATCTGGGTTTTTCCCTCATATAAGAACCGGGACCATCCTACCGGTTAGTACCCTATAGATGGGAAGGTAGTTGACACACCTGACTGGAGTTGTGTCGGGAGGATCTTGCGGGGCGCATGAAGATCATCTGGGATGTATAGTTTTTTTGGTAGAATGATCAGATTATGTTGTTGTATAGGAACTAGATGTCTTTCTTTTTGGGTTGTGTTTATTTTAATTTGGAAGATTTTACCTATACCAATATTGTCAGCTTGACATTTATTTTTTATGGGTTTCCATGTACCACTTTTTGATGTGTAAATACTTTAGATTTCGTATTTCAAAAACTATTCCGCTGCTTGTAAATTATGTTGACTTATTTCTCGTCGTGTTATGACTTAAATATTCATCCAAAGGTATTTCCTTATTTGTTTCTTCGTTATTATGAATTTGTTTAAAAAAAAATACACTCTCGCTGTTAAAATTTGGGGTGTTACATTGTCGTATTAGAGCTTTGGTTTCGATTTCTTTGGGGTTGTGGAGCGTTTGGTTTTTAGATTGTATGCCACTTGTAGGTTGGGAGTCGTTATCTGATCATGCGTCGGGGTAATTGGTATGAGTTGTCAGATCAGGGGTAGTTATTATCTGTTGGTATAGTCAGAAGTTATTTTTGGAATTATTCAAAGTGGTGTTAACACTTCTTCTTGATGTTGGTTTTTGGGGAAACACTACCTCCAAGAAGGAACGACGTTGCAAGAATGAACATCAGTGGGGATGATCAGATGGTTGAAGCTACGAATAACATGGATGTTTCCGTTGTTGCACAGACAGCTGCAAAGACTCTACGGGATCTAGAGAAGAGGGAAAGAGAGGTATGTGCTATTAAGTCAAGAGGATTGAAAGATTTTCGTCGTTACCATCCTCCAAAGTTCAAGGGTGATGAGAACTCAGAAAATCCTGATAAGTGGATTCAAGAAGCGGGAAAGATCTTCGAAGACGAATTGTCAGGCAAGGTTGGTACGAATCATGACAGCATGGAATTTATGAAATGGTTCTGAGGACACATAAGCTATGTGTTGGTGTTAACTGGAAGATGATGAGTATGGATGGATTAACATTAGACTAATAAGGGATTTCAAGTAAAGATCTAAGTGGAAGACTTTTATTAAGAAAAGTATTAGATGTTTTCCTGGTAGATTTCAGGATGAAACTGGATGAAGTTTGATAACTGTCAAAGAGATGTGAACATCATCGAATTGTTGAGAAGACGAGGCTTCCTTTTGGAATAGCATTTGGTGCTTAGGTCTCCAGGAAGAGGCTTGTATTGAAGTTAAGGGGCACTGCACGTTAGGGGTAAATACCACCTTGGTTAGATAAAATACAATTTGAGGAATAGTCGACACCTTGAAGGGTAAAGTGGAGCATTTGAGTTAAACTAGATTTGCGACTTAGATTGTTAAGTATGAATCTCATGACGATTACAAGAGTGAGAATATATATTTCTTTGATAAGTGATAAATCTTTGTGTGGTTTAGGAGATGGTAAGTACGAATAGTGATTTTAGATGAAACTATAGACGCATAAGGGTGAATTTTGGTGATGTCTAGATAAACATAAAGAGTTATGGCTTGATGTATTGAACCACATGTTACTATTAAATGGAATTGAAAGTACATAGTACGAGAATACTTATAGATTGTAACAATGTAAACTTTGAGAGTCTATTAAAGGATGGAAATTACTAGGAGAATGTTAATATTTTGATAGGTCGGAGAGATTATTCGAAATTTGATTTGGGACCCTAAGATGATTGATTTTTAAGTTGATGATTTAAAATCCACAAGGTTGGATGGAGGACCAAGTAATGCCAAAAACATTCATAACTGAGGTAGTTGAGGTAGGCAAGGGATAAATAGTTCAAGTTATGGATGAGAGTGTTTGAAGATCTACTAAAAATGTTATGATTAGGAGAGTTTTAATTAGTGAGATTACTAAGACGATTAGAGTCAATGATGAAAACGACATGGTATTGTATCTTAAGATGAAATGAATGAAATTAGACGGTGTGATGAGTATTTGGAGATTACGATGATCAAATTTTAGAATATTATCAATGATAGAAAGTGAAAAAGAAGAAATGTAACAACTGACTTATGGTTTAGTTGTTGGTCTTGGGAAGTAAAGCGTTAAGATTTCAAATGAGTGTTTCAGTGACTAGATGGATGATAAAAGGTATGTGGATCTCTGAGATATTTTATTGCAAAGTTATGAGGATGAAGTTTATAGATGATTATTTCATAGGAAATGCTTATTGGGAACAGTTGAGAAATCGTTCTTCAGGACGTTCGATTGTTAGGATTCTTTCAGTTTATATCTCGGTGAAGGTTGAGAAGGAATAAGAATCCAACGAGTGAACCAAATTTTGGACAATGTGCCAAGAAAACTTGTTGGAGCAGCACATAGAGATGTAGCTTATGACGATTAAAGATTGATGAAAGGAATTATCTCACCCATAATTCAAACATTGTTATTATAAGAATATGCCAGTGATATAAAGGCACTACTTGAGTGCATGTCATTGGGGTTGTTATTGTGATCGTCAATCAAAGGAGTTAAATGTTTGTTTGGAGGAAATAATTGAGCCTGAAAGGGGAAAGTTTGGTGGGAATTAGTAAGGCTTGATTTATTGAAGTCACTATAATGAAGAAAGATTGTAACACCCCGTTTTTCAAAGCGAGGGTATATTTTTTTTTTCAAAAGAAATTAAAATAAAACAAGGTAAAACAAATGAGGAAAATGTCTTTGGACAAATAATTGAGTCATTATAATTTACGCAGCGGAAAAGTTTCTCCAATTATAAATCCAAAACATTTACACGACATCAAATGGTACATGGAACCCATTCAAAGATGATATCAAACTGATAATATTTGTATAAGTACAGTTTTCCAAACTAAAAATACTCCAAACCAAAAAGAAGGACCCCTAGTCCCTATACATCATCCTAATCTGATCATCCTACCAAAAAGCTATACACCCTGAGTAATCTCCACGCGCCCCGTGAGATCCTCCTAACGTAACTGCAATCACGCGTCCCCATCTCCATTCCCGTCCGTAGGGTACGAACCGGTAGGACCGTCCTGACTCTCATCTGAGGGCAAAGCCCAGATTTCCACAATAATTGTAAAGGGTCACCAACCAGAAAATAACAGTTAACACATAGCAATTAAGGTTTTAAATGCTCAAATAACTTTTCAACTAAGCATGCATCTTAACAGGATTTTCCAATATGCGAAAAGTTCATGCAATACTTTGCCAATTCAAAATGAAAGTAAAATGAAGTTCTCAATCTCCTAATTAACACATAACAAATCAAGACATGGATAAGTTAATGAGCAATCGAACATCTAACTCAAACTGAGAATTTTCACTGAGCCAATCGATTGGGAAATCGATTTGGTGAAGGATTTTTAATGAAAACAAAATCCTGGGCTGAATTCAATCGATTGGTAAATCGATTGATTGGTTCCTGAGCCCCTGGTTTCGAGCCAATCGATTTCCTAATCGATTTGGTGAGGGATTCTTAATGAAACAGAATCCTAGGCTGAATTCAATCGATTAGTAAATCGATTGATTGGTTCCTGAGCCCCTGGTTTCGAGCCAATCGATTGGGCAATCGATTTCCTAACTGATTCCTTTAAAAAAAATGATTTCGAAATCGATTGGCTAATCGATTTGTGAATTGGCCAAGTCCCTGTTTACCCATCCAATCGATTGGGAAATCGATTTCCCTGATCACTTTTCCAAAAATTTCATGAATTAACTCAAAGTCCTTCCAAATCAAGTCCACAACTTAACACTTAGCAATTCCTATGCGATTACTACGACACACGGGGTTTCGATAACCATCATACTTACACACAATAAACAACACATAACACTTAACACCTTCATCTCAGTTATCACGATAAATCAAAATTCGAATCACTCAATCATAAACTCAAATCAAACATGACTCGCGTGCCAGGCACCCTAATGCAATGCGTATATGCCAAAATGCATGGACTCGGAATTCCAAACCAAAACCCTCCTCGAAGGGCCGTAAATCATAATTGTACCGCCTATCGCAGGCCAAAGTACCAATTACCGAGGTGCCACCTATCACGGGTCAGCACGATTTACTAAAATGCGTAAATCATAAACGTACCACCTATCACGGGTCAGTACAGTTTACCGAGGTGTCACCTATCACGGGTCAACACGATTTACTAAAATAAAAAGCGGGAATCGTAAACGTACCGCCTATCACATACCAGTACTGTTTACCTAGGTGCCACCTATCACGGGTCAGCACAATTCACCAAAAAATGTAAATCGTAAATGTACCACCTATCACGGGTCAGTACAGTTTACCAAGGTGTCACCTATCACGGGTCAACACGATTTACTAAATAGTAACTCGTAAACGTACCACCTATCACGGGTCAGTACAGTTTACCAAGGTGTCACCTATCACGGGTCAACACGAATTACTAAATAGTAAATCGTAAACGTACAACCTATTACGGGTCAGTACAGTTTACCAAGGTGTCACCTATCACGGGTCGACACAATTTACCAAATGAAATGCATGAGCATACACAGACTCCATTCACAACAATCGTTAAGCAAATGCAGATATTAAAAGATTCCCCATTTTTAATACCCATTTAACTTAAACGACTTTCAAACAACATTAATTAAATAAGTCATTAAGAGATTCCCCGTTCTTAATACCGATTTAACTTAATGATTTTCAAAACAAAACGTTAAGCAAACAGTCATATTAAGAGATTCCCCATTCTTAATATACTTTTGACTTAAACGATTTTCTCGCAAAAACATTCAGTAAACGAGTCATTAAGAGATTCCCCATTCTTAATACTCATTTACCGAAACGATTTTCAAAAACGATAGTTAAGTAACCGAGACATTAAGAGATTCCCCATTCTCAACGCCCAGTTAACTTAAACATTTTCCTCAAATACACATTAAGTAAACCGAGGTATTAAAAGATTCCCCATTTTTAATACTCGTTTAACTCTAATGGTTTTCAAATTCCACAGAAACAAATTCAAACATACTTTCACATTCAAACCATAAATCACAACAACCACACCAATTACAAACATCAAGTGCGAACACACCAAATACAACGAACACAAATCACGCAACATAACACCCAGATACATCAAATTTCATTTACCCATAATCATACACAATGACATTCAAATTCATTTACCACGAAACATTCATCACTATAAACAAAACCTAACTCTAAGGTTTTTACCCATAACGCACTAGTTTCGTTTTCCCCCAGATCGATACATTTAACCCTAACAAATTCCTTCCCACACAACCACAGATAAGTCCCTAATGCAAACTAAAAGTTTGGAAGGAGCCCTTACCTCAACGTTAGCTTTATCGTGCGTTTCCGGTACCGCGAGTAATTCCGGTAAATTTTCCGCTCGCAACGCCGCTTCCAGAATTGGTCCACTAGCACCGTAGCACGGAGGTGAGCAACCTTCCCTTCTATCACTTCTTGAAATGAAGCTTGGATCTTGAAGAAACGGAGGGGTTTGTGTTTGGATCTCAAAACCGTTTTTCTTCGTTTTCGAATCAAA
Organism: Cicer echinospermum; assembly: GCA_002896215.2. NCBI lineage: Eukaryota > Viridiplantae > Streptophyta > Magnoliopsida > Fabales > Fabaceae > Cicer > Cicer echinospermum. The sequence goes on from PGTU02014233.1 coordinate 8,627, forward strand.
GAGGAAGAGTGGAGTTGCGAAAACCTTGATCTAGCTCTCACCCGACCTTGGGTCACTAGCTTTGAAGAAAAGGAAGCAACGAAAACGAAAAATGGAGAAGGATGGAATTTTGGGTTTTGCTCACGTGAGGTTCAGAGGAAGGAGATGGAAATTTGGAAATTTCCTTCCTTTCTTTTTCTTTCCTTTGTTTTTCCTTTCTTCCTTTTTCCTTCCTTCCTTTATATACTATTTTCTTTTCCTTTTCCTTCCTTCTAGTTTTCCTTTCTTTTTCCCTCCAAACAAACATATATAAATATAATAAATACAACTTAACAAATATCTCAAAATCTAGATATTTATTAAATTACCGTTTCACCCGAAACGCCTTAAATTCTCCGTAAAGGATTCTTCGCAGTTAAATTCAATTTATTTATCGACGAGAAAATTTGATTGGCATCAAAATATCTTTTTGATTATAAAACTCCGAAATATAATTAACTTTGGCTTAAAAGCCTCCGAACCAAAATCCAAAATACACCAAAAATACATAAATGGAGCTTTAAAATTATGGGTCTTACATTACTCCCCCCCTAAAATTTAGTTTCGTCCTCGAAACTATGCATCGATAAATAACTCTGGGTGTTGTTCCCTCATCTTGCTTTCCAATTCCCAAGTCGCATCTCCAGTGATTGGGTTCCAAATCACCTTGACCAACGAAACATCCTTGGTTCTCAACCGTTTAATCTTCCTGTCATCAATTCTCACGGGTGGTACTTCGAACGACAGGTTATCCTTTAGCTGGATTGCGTCTGGTTCGATCACGTGAGATGGATCTGCGAGATATTTCCTCAACTGTGACACATGAAACACGTCATGAATATTGGACAGTATCGGAGGTAATGCAATCCGGTAAGCAACCGGCCCAATTCGTGCAGAAATCTGATATGGTCCAATGAATTTCGGAGTCAACTTCTTCGATTTCAAGGCTCTACCTACTCCGGTAGTAGGTGTGACTCGCAGAAATACATGGTCACCCTGTTCGAATTCCAAAAGTCTGCGACGCTTGTCCGCGTAACTCTTCTGACGATCTTGTGAAGTCTTCATTTTCTCCTTGATCTTCCTTACTTTAGTTGTGGTCTGTTGCACCATCTCTGGTCCGACAATCATATTCTCACCGTCTTTATACCAACACAAGGGCGTTTGACACTTGCGCCCGTATAAAGCTTCATATGGTGCCATTCCAATACTTGTGTGGAAACTATTGTTGTAAGTGAACTCAATCAACGGAAGTACATCATCCCAACTTCCCCTATCATCTAATACACATGCTCTCAACAGATCTTCCAAGGACTGATTCGTCCTTTCAGTCTGTCCGTCCGTTTGTGGATGGTAAGCTGAACTCAATCGTAGCTTCGTTCCCAACGCTTCGTGCAATGCTCCCCAAAAATGCGATGTGAACTTCGGATCACGGTCTGATACAATGCTCGATGGTACCCCGTGTAACCTCACAATTTCAGCAATGTAGATCTCCGTTAGCTGATCTACCTTATAAGTGGTCCTTACCGCAAAAAGTGAGCAGATTTAGTCAGCCGGTCCACTATCACCCATATAGAATCATTCTTCCTCCTTGTCTTTGGTAATCCGGTTATAAAATCCATGGAAATGCTGTCCCACTTCCATTCAGGTATATCTAAAGGTTGCAACATTCCCGCAGGTCGCTGATGTTCCACCTTCGCTTTCTGACAAGTTAGACAAGTGGATACATATTCTGCCACATGTTTCTTCATTCCTGGCCACCAATAATTCTGCCTCAAATCCTGATACATCTTTGTTGCTCCAGGGTGAATACTCAGCTTACTCTTATGCGCCTCTTCTAAAATCGTCTTCCGCATAATTGTAATTTCTGGTACACAAATCCTACCATTACACCGCAAAACATTGTCTGCCCCAATCTTGAACTCAGTCGTCTTCCCTTGTACTATTAGATTCCTCTTCTCTTGAATTAAGGCGTCATCTTGAGAATTCGCAATGTCTTCAAGTAGTCCACTCGAGATTTTAATCATCCCGAATTTCAAAATTCCCGGTGCGAACTCTACGTTCAAGTGTAGGTCTCTAAAAGCTTCCCACAACTCTTGTTGTCTAGCCATAATTATTGAAGACACCGATACACTTCTTCTGCTCAACGCATCAGCCACTACATTGGCCTTCCCAGGGTGGTACTGTAGTGTGAAATCAAAATCCTTGAGAGTCTCCATCCATCGTCTTTGGCGCATGTTCAACTCCTTCTGATCGAACAAATATTTCAAGCTTTTATGGTCGCTGAACACGGTGAACATGCACCCATATAAATAATGCCTCCAGATCTTTAATGCAAAAACAACCGCGGCAAGCTCCAAATCATGAGTAGGATAGTTCCTTTCGTGAATCTTCAATTGTCTCGAGGCATAAGCCACAGCTTTCTTGTGTTGCATCAGAACACATCCTAACCCTTAGTGAGATGCATCATAATAAACTTCATAGGGTTCTTCTGATTGCGGTAATACCAATACAGGTGAGGTCGTCAATTTCCTCTTCAGTAACTGGAAGTTTTCTTCACACTTCTCCGTCCATGGGAACGGTTGATCTTTTCTGGTAAGTTGTGTCAGTGGAGCCACAATCTTAGCAAAACCTTCGATAAACCTCCTGTAGTACCCTGCGAGTCCTACAAAACTCCGTATGTCAGTGACAGTCTGAGGCTGTTTCCAAGCAAGAACCGCCTCAATCTTAGCCGGATCTACAGCGATTCCTTCCTTGGTTATCACATGTCCCAAGAAATTCACTTTCTCTAGCCAAAATTCACACTTCGACAGATTGGCATACAATCGCTTCTCGCGTAAAATCTCAAGAACTTGTCGTAAATGTTCCCCATGCTCTTCTTCAGTCCTTGAATAAATCAATATATCATCAATGAATACCACCACGAATTTATCAAGGAATGAATTAAAGATTCTGTTTCATGTAATCCATGAAAATTGCCGGTGCATTGGTAACTCCAAACGGCATAACCAGGTATTCATAATGTCCATAGCAGGTTCTGAAAGCTGTTTTCTGAATGTCTCCTTCCCTACTCGAATCTGATGGTAACCCGACTTCAAGTCAATCTTCGAAAATATCGCGGCCTCCTCTCAACTGATCCATTAAATCATCGATTCGTGGCAAAGGATAACGATTCTTAATAGTTGCCTTGTTAAGCTGTCTATAATCCACACATAGGCGCGAGCTTCCGTCCTTCTTCTTAACTAGCAAAACTGGAGCTCCCCATGGTGACACACTTGGTCTGATGAATTTCTTCTCCAACAAGTCTTCAATTTGGCCTTTTGAGCTCATTAATTCCAATGGCGACATTCGATAAGGTGCCATTGAAATAGGTCCCGTTCCTGGGTGCAAATCAATGAAGAATTCCACTTCTCTTACCGGTGGCAATCCTGGAATTTCCGTTGGAAACACATCCCGATACTCATTGACAAGTAATCACATCTTCTATGTTCACACTTATCTTTGCCTCCACATTGGCTAGAGCTAGAGACAAAACTCATGAAGTCCCTTCACTTAGCGACACTCGGAGTCTGTTAGCAGCTAAATACCTATCAACTCCTGGTTCGGGGAAAAGAACCAATTTACGAGCACAATCCAGATCACATAGTGATAAGACATCCAATCCATACGAGGATGACCTCGAGTGATTGTAGCGGTAAACAAATTAAATTAACCAAGAAATCCCTATTCTGTATATTCATTCGACAATGTAACAATGCTGAATTTACGGTAAGTCTTAGCAGGTGTGGCACAACCAAATCAAAAGGTAAAGCAGACACAGATATACTTCAAGCGATTCACACAGTCCATAGCAATGAAGGAATGGTTGCCCCGAATCAAAGAGTGCATGTTAGAGAGTTTACCTGCAATCTCACAGTCACGCTGAATCATAATTACCAGATGGATTCCCCTCTTCAGCATTCACACAATAAATGCGTCCTCTAGCAGTAGGACGGGTAGCCCTAGCTACATTCACCGACTGGTTTCCACCTTTGGAGCCGTGCAACTTCATTTGCCCCGTCTTCCGACAATTGTGACAGATGGGGATGTTAGTGGTACAAGCACTAAGCATAGGTCCTTCTCCCCCACATCGGAAACTATCCGAAGACTTGCCCCATTTGCCTTCCGAAATTCTGGTTCACCCGGCGACTCTGCCCCGTTATTATACTTTGGGGTCGATTATAAGGTTAGCAACTTGCTTCCCCCATTGTTCCTGGATAATTCGCCCGACTAGGCCTCCCGAATTGAAATTCCCTACTCGCGCTAGCCCTCTTGTTTTTCAAATATTTTCCACTTTCTACATTTCTCCACTCAGCGCTTGAAACGTTGAATTTCCCAAGGGTAAAACGGAATCTTGAATTCTCATACTTCAATCCGTCTTGGAAACGATGACACATGAATGGTTCATCAATTTCTTCCCGGAAGACCTGAAGTGCTTTGGTAGTGATTCAAAGTTTAGCAAGCAATACTCGCCCATAGTCATGCTCCCTGTGTGAAGTTCAGAGTCCGTCACCCAATTTAGTCCCTGGTACTCATCGGGAAGTACTGTTCTAAAACTTTCTTTTAAACGATTCCCAGTTCACTCCTCGTGGCTGCTCCATCATAACCTTGCACTCCTCCACAGTATTCAGCATCCCCTAGCAAGAACATTAAGTGGATAGGCTGACCTTCACTCCAGCTGCAGTTAATTCATCTCAAAGACTTCTCTCAGCTTCTGGATCCATGATCGCCTTTCTCTGAATTCTTCATCTCCCTTGAACTTAGGGATTGTAACGACGGAGTCTCTAACCCTTCTTGACTCTGCCAGCACGAGTCTCTCTTCCCCTACTTTCAAGATCGGCGTTGAAGTCTTAGGCAACGGTCCTGTTGCGGAGCAGACAGAGCAGCCATGTTTATCATAGCCTCCGCCATTTGGTCATTCCTGCGTGGCTCTCGGAGCGTCATTCCTTTTCTTGGCGGCATGGTTTCTATAAGACATCATCAAGGTAAGATTTTAACACTACTTCAAATAATTCCCAACTAAGTACCGAAAAACAACACAAAGAAACATATTGACTTGACGACTCAAGTCTAAACCGAACACATGATCAGATGACACTCCCAACCTATAGGTCAACCTACAATCTATACCAAGGTCCACAGCTCGCCAAAGAAAACTAAACCCAATGCTCTGTAGCCTACATGTAACACCCCGTTTTTCAAAGCGAGGTATATTTTTTTTTTCAAAGAAATTAAAATAAACAGGTAAAACAAATGAGGAAATGTCTTTGGACAATAATTTGAGTCATATATTAATTTAACCGCAAGCGCGAAAAGTTTCTTC